>PVKE010024325.1:0-23898 GCA_004027555.1 Craseonycteris thonglongyai | reverse complement strand
ATTAGAAAATACACTTTGCATTTAATTAGCATGCTAGATACCTAAAATAAGCAATAATTGAATATGTTTTTTTATGCATATTACTTCTTTTTAAAGAATAACAAGTTTTTAAAAAGAAGTTTTTAAATACAGCTAAATAGACCCAAGAAATAATTCATTAAATAAAAAATAAAATAAAGTAAGTAAAATAAAAATAATGATGGTAACAACAATTTTGTTTTATATTAACAAATATTTTATTTTAAATTTAAGTAATTTAATTTTTTACAATCATTTAAACAATGAAATACATTCTTATCTGTTTATGAAAGCAAAGTCACTGGCACTACTTTCTTGGCCCCTTTTTACTTATTTTTTTATTTTTAGTGATCATGGAGTTATTTTCAATTTATTTTTTATTTTTCAATTACAGCTGACATTCAGTATTATTTTATATTAGTTTCAGGGGTACACAGAGTGGTTAGACATTTGTATCATTTATGGCTTGATTCCCCCCAATTTATCTAGTGCCTACCTGGCATTATACATAGCAATTATCATATTATTGACTAAATCCCCTAGGATGTACTTTACACCCCTGTGACTATTCTGCAACTACCAATTTGTACTTCTTAATGCCTTCACCTTATTTCACCCAGCTTCCCAACCCCACTCCCATCTCATGGCCTCTTTTTTTTAATTGCATATCTTTTGTGTGGGTGTCTCCATAATGAATAACTAATTTTAAATCTATTTTCTACTTGTTATGTAAAGCCTTCAGATCCTTTCCACATTAGTTGAAAAAAGTCTTAGCTGAGGTGCGGTCTAGGCAGTTGAGATAAGCTGTGTTTTCAGTATTTTGTCGCTTTGCCTCTCCAAGAACATCTGGAATAGAGGATGGTGCGGTCCACATACAACATTTTCCTACACCACCCCATGGCAGGGGAGGGCTTAGGGAGACCACACACGGTCACTGCAATCAGACTTCTAGTCTAGGCTCTGTGAAATTGCGTGACATTGGAGATGGTCGACAATATTCTACTTCTTTCTTTTTTTTATTCTACCTCAGTTCTTGAACTTCCTTCATTTCCCCTGATATTCAATTTTTGAAATTGTTCATGTATTCCCATCTTAAACTTTGGCACTTAGTTTATACACAGAAGAGTGATTTAACTCAGTTGCTGATATTGAGATCAATATTCCTGATATTGCTTACTCTAAGAGTAAGGGTATCTTTCTTTTTTCTCCTTTACTTAACGAACGTTCCTTATTCCTATTAAGAGCTGTATGCCTACTTGGCGAGAAAGCCAAAACTGGTGAGATATAATTTATAGAAGACGGATGACAGGCATTGGTGGGAGCCAGGCTGGATCATAGGAGTGCTCACGGGCTGTGCTTTTCACATCGGCTTCCAGGAGCTCAGTGTATTGATTTTACAATTTATGGCTTTCAAAGCTATTTGCAGCCTTGATCCTTCTTATACTTCCAATTCACTTATGTGAGTCAAGAACACTGAAATTGTTCCATGGCAGCATGTTTCCTTTGTAGCTCTGACTTTTTAATAGTTCACTTCATTTATATTGGTACTGAAAGAATGCTGATGTTCCTTTTTAACGTCTGGAACTTCTTAATTCTCTCTCTCTCTCTCTCTCTCTGTATTTATGTATACATATGTACATATGAGGGCTGTCCAGAAAGTGGCAGACATGTAATATGAAAAACAGAGGCATTTATGGCTGGATTTTTTTTGGATACCCCTCGTGTGTAAATGTATGTATATGTATATGTATGTGTGTGTGTGTGTATTTATATATATATACACATATATATGTCTATATATACACATATATGTGTGTATATATATACACATACACTGTATATATATACACATATATATGCATGTGTATATATATAAACACAGTGTGTGTGTATGTATGTATGTGTATATATACACACATACATATATATATGTGTGTGTGTATATATATATATATTTTTTTTTTGGACAGCATTGGTGGGTTGTAGTGTTTTAAAAATTACTCTTGCATTGTCTTCATTACTATGACTGACTCAGATAATTCAATGAGATATTCCAACAGAAAAAGAAAAAGGAAAAAGAGAGAGAATAAATAAAGGGCAGACACAGAAAGAAGCCTGAACTTCTCACTGGTCAGTGTGAAAATTTTCACACATTCCTGTGGTTTTAATTTTGATGCTCTACTTGCACCTGGAGCCCATGACGCTACATACTCACTGGCTTTCTAATTCAACCTTTGCATAAAGAAAACACCTGGACCTCTCTCTGTACCGTGGTTGGCTGGCTACCTCTTCCCTGTCTACACCTTCAGTCGGCATGACCTTCTCCTTCCACCTCTGGAGGAATTTGGTCCCTGCAATTCCTGAGTGTATCAGGTCTGCAGCATAACACCTGACCTTCTCTTGGCCTTTGCTTCCTGCGGGCTTAGGCTCCATGATTTTCTGGGCTTCTAGGTTATCTACTACTTCTCTGTTCACCCGTAGGCTTCCAAAATTTCTCTATTTCTCATTCATCGATTCTCCTCCTATTCTCTTTGACTTCCTACATTTTATGCCTTTTCATTATAACTTTGGTAGGTCTTCAAGATGTAGTAGAGCTAACTATATACCCACGTTTATACTGAATATATCTGGTGTTAATTTGCAGAAAATGTGTTCACCAGAATTAGGTCTATTTCAGGGGTTGTGTTTATAGCATACATACCATATTTTTTGCTCCATAAGATGCACCTGACCTGCCTGGACCCACTCTCCTTCCATGCAGCCCATGCTTTCTGATCTGGATGCAGGCTTCCCCACGGCATCATTAAGGTCCCCAATGTGCACTCCTCTTTGCAGTATTCGCTCCATAAGACACACACACTTTTCCCTCCACTTTTTTTGGGGGGGGAAAGTGCGTCTTTTGGACCGAAAAATACAGTATATATTATATAGTTTTTATCATCAGGTAGCTTATATTGATAAAGTTAGCTCGCCACATGTTATTAAGATAAATATATGCCCAAAATGCAGTAACTCTTAAGAGAATAAATTCTAATAGTTCAGACATGGTCTTTCAATCATTTATGCTTTTAAAAATATTTATTGAATGCATTATATATATTAGGTGTTGATAATACAGCAGTGCACAATACCAGCATAGCCCTTATTCTCATAAAGATTACTTTTTAGATCAGGGAGATAGAAAATACAAAAAACAAATAAACATAAGCATGGCAGTAACAAATTCCCCAAACAATAATAAGACATTGAAAAAGGTCTGAAAGTTACTTTTTTAGGAAAAAAAAAGGGGGGGGGGAGGACAGCCTCGTATGAGGTGGCAATTGTTATAATTTAAAAAATATGTATTCCCTACATAATTTCAGAAAATTCTCTAGTGACTTCCGCATATATAGTACATGTTTTTGTGTCTAGTGAAGTCTGGGCTTTTCTGAAATACCTGGAGGTCACCCTTTTGTTGGAGCAAATCCAGGAGTACTGTTCTCTTCTGTGCTTTGTGAAAAGCAATGGTCATATATCATTGTCCAGGTTCCTGGGCAGGCACTGTATTTCCATTCCTACACTTTGATATTTCATGTGACAATAGAGTCAACTCCATGTGGGCATTATTTGAGGGGGCAATGGAGGTTTTCTTCCTCTAGGATAATTAACTCTGGGCATTTTAGGGTTTGATATTTCTGTGAGTTTTATACATTGAAGAAGTAATGTCCTAAACACAACTTCAGTCATTTTATCATTAATATAACAATAAACCCACCAGTTATTGTAACAAAATGTTAATGGTTGAAAGTATTACATTAAATGAAAGATTACTTTCTAGTTCATCATAACTAAAAATGAAAACATCAGCATTAAAAGTTTTCACAATGTTGGTTAATATGCTACTAAACCATATTTTTAAGTTGTTTTAATTAAATTTTACACAGAACATATACATATATGCATGTATATGTATATATATGTATACACACCCATATATATGAGTACACCTATATATATGTGTATAATGCATGTAAGCCTGGATCTCAGAATATAATTTATTTCATTATAAAGGAAAAATGCCCAAAGGTATAAAGCTCTCATTTTAATAGCTTTGTTTTAAAACAAAACAAAACAAAAAAACATATGTGTTTAAAATAAAATGGGGGGTCACATAAACAATAGAATCCACCACTTAATTGCAGGTTCTGCAAGAGCTATATATTACCTATTTGATATAAAAAGAAATCCAAAAAAAAAAAAATGAAATTGGAGTGGGAAAAAGTATTAAAAGGCATATAATAATTAAGTTTAATTAGGGATGCTGAAAAAGGACCATTTTAATCCCAGAAAAAAAAAGTATTTTTTTTTCTAGACTGGAATTGTATTGCTCTTTGGAGATGGATATTTCTCCTATGTAATAAAATGGATTCCATATCTGCATAAAGGAAAGTAGATGGAAAGCCTTTATAGAATTATGGAAAATGGCTCCCCCATTGGTGGCATCAAGAGGACATCTTAGCATAGCTATAGACGCTTTCCAAGTCTAGAAGTAGAAATGGAGGAGTATAACAGCTACTCCAAGGAGAACACGTTCATAACAATCACATCCTCATGTGTTCTTTTCTGTACTGGCCTTGCCCTCTTATCTGCAAGGAAGTGCCCCCTTCTCATTTTCTAAAGCTCACATAGCCTGCTATTTACTGAGACTTTTCTGTGTCTTCTTGGACCTAGCTGCTCAAAAATCTCTTTTCTAATCTCTAATTTTTTTTCCCAGCTGTCATTTACTCAAATTTCTCCAGGCTAACATAAATTTTAAAAGGAAAGCAAAACCATAAAATCAAAATAATCTGTTCCAGTTTCTTCTTTCATCTTCGTTATCTGCTTATACCCATTCTCCCCTCTCTTGTCAAACTATTAGAAACAACAGTCTATTCCTGGTGCATCTAATTCTTTATTTTCTGTTTTAATAAGTCCAACACAAGCAGTCTTTCATTTTGCTAGTTAACTTAAATTGTATTTTTTCCCCAAAGTTACCAATATCTTTCTAATTTTCAGCTTCTAAATACCTGCCCTGTTGAAGAAACTAACTTTTTTTTTTCCTATTGCTTCTTTATTCCAATGTTTCACCCATTGGCTATTTTAACACTGCATGCTCCTGATTTCCCTCTTCTCACTTGGATGAATCCTGTTAGCATTGCTATATTCTTTATTTCCCTTCTCTCTAAATGCAAGTATTTTCAATGTCCTTCACCAGTTTTATGTTTTAGTTTCCCATTTCCCATTTTAGATCATCTCAGATACTTCTACTGTTTTACCTATTATTTCATGCAAATAACTCACAGAGTTCTATATCTAGTTCTGACTTTTTGAAAAGCTGAAGGATCCAGGTTCATATTCTTCATTGCCTGATGAGTATTTTGTCTCATTTGTCAATCTGGCATGTGAAACTCAATATGCACAAATTCTAAATCATCATGTTTCCTCCTCTTGTGTTTCTGTTCTCAACAGTCCCCTTATTGAAAGCTATACACTTTTCAAGACATGGTACAAATATTACATTCTTCTTAAAGTCTCTGATGGTGTCATTAGCAAAGGCTAATTGAATAGTTGGGTTTGTTTTTTTATAAGGCAATTCTTAAATGAAATATGAAAGCTTTATGCCCCAAAGCTCTACAGCCCAGTGGTTGAGGACCTATCTTTTCACGTCAAGCAGCCCTGAATTTGAACCTCAGTTACATCTCTTACTAACATTGTGAAGTTTCTAAGACCACTTAACATTGCCAAGCTTTGGATTTCTTCTGTGTTAAAGGAAGGTAGTAAGAGCACCTAATTTATAGGATCATGAATAGTAAGTGATATGGTTACTTATAATCAATGTAGCACTGTTCTCAGAACATAAATACTCAATGTATGCAGGCAATGATACTATTAAAAATAACATAAAAATTTTCAGAGTATAGTGTATGACTCCAAATGACAATTTGAGTTGGACTCATCTTGTCTATTTTTAGAGTATCAATAAAAATATAAAGAGAAAGCCACCCTTTCTCTCCTTACAAAGACTTCCTGAAAGTTGCCTAACTTGTTTTCAAAACATAGTTGCTTACACAATGGCATACTACTCAGTGATAAGAAACAATGAAATATAACCATTTTTGACAATGTGGATGGATCTTGAAACCATTATATTAAGTGAAATAAATAAGACTGAAAAAATCAAGAAACATAGGACTTCACTTATAGGTGGTCTATAAAACTGAAAGTAACAACAACAATAAAAAAACCCAAAACTAATGGACACAGTCAATACTTTAGTGGTTACCTGAGGGTAAAGGGGCAGGTGAGTGGGAGAGTAGAAGGGGGGTTCAAATAGGGAGGGGGCATCAAATATATGGCGATGAAAAGAGAACTGAGTCTAGGTGGCGAGCACATAATGCATTACATAGACAATGTAATGTAGAACTGTACACCTGAAACTTATGCAACCTTTACCAACCAATGTCACCCCAAAATTTAACAAAAAAAGAGGGGGATAAAAAAAAAGCTGCAAGGGAGTTTATGAAATGCATCCTTTAGTTGGGTGCAAGGTCACTGTGAAAAAGGTAGGGCAAAAGAAGAATAGATGTTTTTTTTTAAGATTTGTTTTTATTGTTTTGAAAGAGAGAGAGAGAGAGAGAGAGAGAGAGAGAGAGAGATACAGAGACAGAGAGAGATACAGAGACAGAGAGAAGGGGGAGGGCCCAGAACAGTTTCCATAGTTGCACATCATTGGTTTTTCCACATAGTTTCATTTCACAGGTGGGCGCGGGGCTGCACAGAGCAAGAATTGGGCCGGGGTCTCACCCAGGTGAGAACTGAACTGGGGGGCACTTCCAAGTTCAGTATATGGGTCCACATGGGCTGGGATTTGATCCTCGATCCCTAGGGTTACAAAATGAGTGCTTAACCCACTGAGCCATCCCGGCTTCCCCAAGAATGGATTTTTTAGGTAGGCAATTAAGCCTCCCTGATCCAAGGACTATGGTAGTGTCAAGTTTAGCAGGTTTAATTAATTAGCCTTAATTATATCAGCTGTATAGCTTAATTAATGCAATTAATCTATCCAATGATTACTGATAGGGAAAAAGCATTTATACATAAGTTTACAGATAAACTTGAGAATATGATGAGTCTCATTTCAGGGCTCCCTAGATTCACATTTAGAATTAATTTGAGTAGTGGAGAGGATGATGCCCATTTCGATGCTCTGTGGAATGGGAAATGTATGTGAATGTTGAAAAAAAATCAATTTGGACTGTAAAAGAAGAAAAGATTTTTGGCTTATAGGTTTCTAAGAGCTTTACAGATACAATTTTTTTTAGGCATCTATAAAATGCCATAAAAAGGTTTTTTGAATGACCAGAAAGAACTCAAGACATAGTTTCCTCATATAATTCTAAAGTTACGAGTGCTAGTGCTGAGATAAGAGAATTAAATATAATTTCATATATGACAAATGCCTGCATGTGGTCAATTTGTGAATTTTAATAGTCAATTGGAAAGATTTCTTCTAAAAAACTTCATTATAAAAAATTAAGCACAGAAATAGAGAGAGAAAAATAAAACAAATCCTCATAAAATCAGATTGAACAGTTTTCCTGATTTTTCCCATTTGCTTTAAATACTCTCCAATTTTTCTGAGCTATAGTAAATCAAA
This sequence comes from Craseonycteris thonglongyai, assembly GCA_004027555.1. NCBI lineage: Eukaryota > Metazoa > Chordata > Mammalia > Chiroptera > Craseonycteridae > Craseonycteris > Craseonycteris thonglongyai. The sequence continues at coordinate 16,205 of PVKE010024325.1, read as the reverse complement.
TCCCTGGATCATGTCATTTTACCAAAAAGATATATTTTAAAAATAGTATTTGTTTGTTTGTTTATTTATTTATTATTGTTAAATTTAATGGGGTGACATTGTTAACTGACAGTGTGTCTCTACCATGTGTCTCCAGGAGGTTTGGCAATATACTTGTATGTCAAAAATTTCAAATATTGTCTTTTTCAAAAAGGAAGAACACTGAGGAAGCTGGGATGGCTCAATGGGTTAAGCGCTCACTTTGTAGCCCTAGGGACTGAGGATCAAATCCCGGTCCCGGCCCTTGTGAACCCATTTGCTGAACTGGGGTGTGCTTCCCATGGGGGAGGCCCCCAGTTGAGTTATCGCACCCTGGTTCAGCCCCTGGCTTGAGGGGGCGTGCCTCCCATGCTGGAGGCCCCCAACCCAGGTCTCACCTTACATAGCCCCTGCCCACCTGTGTGGAAGGAAGCCATGATGAAAACTAATGATGTACAACTATGGAGATCGCTCTGGGTCCTCCCCTTTCTGTCTCTCTCTGTCTCTGTCTCTCTCTGTCTCTCTCCATCTCTGTCAAAAAAAAAAAAAAAGGAAGGAAGAACATTGCATTTACAAATGCTCTGTGATCTCTATTACCATATGTATGTAGTTTTTCCTATGTTGCAGTTATCCTCAGATCTTAGTGTTATAATACCTTCCTTCTTATGGTGGAAGAAGAAAATTAGATCTGGTTATATTATAACCAGATCTAATTACAGTCAATATTCAATTTACTTATCTCATCACCACATAAAAGCTGATCTATGTGGGCAAATAGTATTCTATTGTATGATACGGGGGTTTTATCAGTTTAAACCTTAAAGTCTTTTCTATTAACAAAATTATTGCTAATTAAATATAGAAGTTTATGCTTTTGGGATTTCATCACTATCTTGTCACTGACTTATAATAATGATATATGTATCCTTTCTGTATTTGAGTAGTCTGATTCTTTCTCCTTTTAGAGAGGTATTTATACAAATCAGATAGAAAATCTGTACTAGAATGACTACAATAAACATTTTGAAAATCTCTGGAAAACCCCAAAATATATTTTTTAAATATTTCTTGAAATTCCTCTCATAAAAATAAATACTGTTGAGAATAGTTATATATATTTTGAGGTTTGGATTCATTTTAAAGAGTAGAAAGTCCTCTGTAGTTAAACAGATTTCTCCAAGTTCTTTTGTAACTCTAGGTGCCTATACGCTGTAATTCCTTCTTGCCTTTCCAGTTCACAAACTCACTAACAGTAAAAATTATTTCAAAATCAAGCTAAAGAATATCCTATTTTATTTCCATGGGTTGACAAGACAAAGATTTGGATGTTTGACAACATAAATTGTTTAAAAATATTAGGTTAATGTTATTATATGAAAAAGCTGAAATTGTATAAACACGCAGGATAATATTCACCTTAATCTATTGTTACACAGGTATGTATGATCAATATCCTGATATATATTTGATTAATATGTAATTAAAATTGAAATATTGCTCGAACTCTGAGTACATTCTGTATTTGAAATGAAAGCAGGAATCTGTAACATAAATTTCTATTTCTTTTCTAATAAATGTCTATATAGCTTAGGCATTGAAAGGATGTATTTTAAGCTTCTTCAGAAAGTTGTGAGGTTTTGCTTTTCCTTTGTTTCTTGAAATTGTATGCATAAAGTCTCATAATACATCTGCAACACAACAACCTTGAATTTTAAGTTGATATTGCCTGTAGTCAAGTGTGAGTCATGAATTTCAATACATTTGTTTCAATTGTTCCCTATAGCAAAGATGCAGAAAACACTTATTTCCCTGGTTAGTATCAAATTCAAATGAATTTTATCATTTGAACAAAGGAGAAAACTCTAAGGTACTATATTTCCTATAAAAATGCATAATGAGCAAAAATATTAATGGTTTAATACATTATTAAATCAGAGAGAATCAAGTTCCCTTCTATTTTACTTGGATATAATTATAAAATCTCCAGTACGGTTATTTTCTCAACTCATCTAAGAAAGAGATAAAGGTTCTGTCTCTCTCGAGTCTGATACAAAACATTACGGCCAGAGGCCACTACAGGAAATTGTTATGGAGTCTGAGATATGAATTGCAGTGGGGCTTTGTTTCCAACTCAGTATTTTTTCTTACAGCCATAATTATATTATTCAAAATATTTATGCAACTCTTCAACTAGCTCACCAGAGATTTAAATTTTTTTAAAAAAATTCATACTAATCAGGAAGTGAAGTCTTTTTCATGATGAATTATCTATGTGGAGGTTAATTTCCACTTTTCCCATGAGCCTCTGGCATAAAGGAAAAATGAAGACAGTAGTAGAACCTGGTTTCCGTGACATACATCCCTACAGTAAAGTGAAATATTACTGCACCAATAAGATTTTTTTACATGAAAATCAACAGTTTATTATTGCTATCAATGGAGTAGCTACTATGATTCAATGATAATTTATTGGTGGTGTAAGATCAATTTCAATGTGTGACATAAATGAAAATATATGGGTGGCAAAACCAAAATTTAAAAGTGGCATATACAATATGACACCACCATTATCTTTTATATTTGTAGTATGCTCTATTAGTGCAAATATTTTAGGACATATTTTTCATTTGGGTTACTTTTAGGGGCAGCTCTAAGAGTTGACATTGAGACAATAAATAGAATTGATTTTATAAAGACTTTTTCTTGTTTATTTTGCTGCAAATTGTTGGAAGCAAATTGTTGAACGAATGAACTCTATTAGATGGACTCTATTACTAGTAGTAGTAATAGTAGTAATTGTTATTATTCATATAAAAAGGAAAGAATACACTAAACATTTTGAGGAGAAAAGTTAGTGATGAGAGATATAATTGAGAAATTTGTGATCAGAATTTTGAACAATAAAGCAACTCACTGGTTTTGACTCCAATTTGTGTCTTCTAACAATTTTAGATACTAACGCTGATCTCACCTTACACATATGGAGTCCACATAGGGAACATTCAACAACTGTTGCCGAATTAGTCAGTTGGCCTCGTATTACTCTAGTTTACTCAATTTCAGATAAATGGGTCACCAATGTGTCTGTCCAGCATGCTTGAAGGTAGTGCCTTACCCAAATCAACTGCCTAAATAGATGGTTCTGTGCAATTCTTCCTGTCCCTTAAAATCAAATTTTAGTGCTTTAGTGTTTGAAATGCCTCTCTAATGTACTTAGCACATTGCAAGATAGCACTTAGTAAGCTGCATAGTTTATAAGAAGGTAGGAGTAGATCGTGTGAGCAAATCTGTTGATTGACATTTGGAAAGCTCAAAGGTTGTGCAAAAGCTTAGAGTTCATTGTGATAGACACAGCAACTATACTTAGGGTTTGGATGTTTCTTCTCCTTTTATTGATTACAGTTTTCTATTTGTATTTTATTAGGTTGTATTGTCCTCTAACATAAGTCAGCACAAACCTCTTTTGAACAAAGAGAATATAGTAGATACGTATTTTGAAAGGAATGAGAATGAAATTATTGAGGTTATATATAAAAGCATTACTTCCCACCTATCCCCCCTTTTCTCATATGAACACAAATGCACACACACCATATAATACAAGGACAATTTAATATGAATAAGGGCAGGTCAAGTCTAAAATATTAATTTATTTCTAAGCTCCATGATATGAATAGAACGGATGGGTTGGTAGTTCCAAAATAGCTCCAAATTGTCTTGTTTGTTTATTTGATTAAATATTAAGTATTCCATTTATTGACCTCTACTTTAAAGTATCTTTCTAGGCCAACCACTGTTAGAGACACTGGAATTACCATAGTGGCGAAAACAGACAAGAATTTCCACTTTCAGGAGTTTTCCACTCTCATGATAGCTAAAAATTTCTTGCTCCATTCCAGGCAGTGTTTAAGTTAGTTTATGTGTTTCAGGCCTGACAACAATCCCATCAGATAGAAACTATTAACAAGATAAGAAAACTGAGGTATTGAAAGGTTAAGTGACTTGCCTGTGGTCATGCAACTAGGAAATGGAGGTGCTGGGATTTGAATGTGGTTAATGAATCCCCAGGTTCTGTGTACTCAGCCACTTAGATAGCTGGAGCCTCATGAAAGCTTAAAAAGGTTAGCATTTACAAAGCAACTGTTTTCTTAAAACAGATACATCCTTTTCTCATGGAACTAAGAAGCATTTCTTAAAGGTTGGTTATGATGATGAATATTGGCCTTTGAAACTTGTTGCATTTCTCCTCCTCCCATAACCATTTTCTTGTAATTCTTAGCATAGGATGTGAGGTACCAGAATTTGATTTTGTGGAAACCTTATCATATTTGTCTCTTCTGTCTTTAGTTTTAACCAAATTGGTCAGATGTGCACTAAGATTAGTATTCAGCGGTGCTCTGTTGCCAGAGTGTTACACAGTTTATAGATCAGCACATTACATTTTCTATGGCTTACTATAATGCTGTATTGTTAACGGGGTTCAGGTGTTGCTGCATGCCACCTCTGAAAATCTAGAGACAAGGTTGGTGGAAAGAAAAATGGCTTTATGCAAAATGTCAGCATTCTAGGAGGGTGACAGAACCCTGTCCAAAGGCCATCTTCTCGATCCTAGCACAGCCAAAAGGTTTTATAGATGCAAGAAAAGACAGAACAAGAATAGAGGGAGCTGGTCCAGCAATTTGAAAAAGAAAAGAAGGCGCTTTTCAGGGATTCGAGTAAATCTTATGCAAATGTTGAAAGGACTTCTACCCAGTCAATGTGAAAAGAGTCATTGAAACCGGTATGTCTAGTAAACAGAGTCACCCAAACTGCAGTAAGGACCAAAACAAAGAAAAGAAGAAAGTTTTAAGCTAAATTACATTGTTGAATCAAACTAAATTTATGGTGTTAGTTCCCCAAAACAGGGAATACAGTGTTACCCTTATGGTACGACCATCAGACCATTGTTAACAAGAGGAAGCTTGGGAGAGAAGGGAAAAGGGCATGCCCTGCATGTATTCTAGTCACTGGCCTGTAATTTCACATTGAAGTCAGCCATTTACACTCTGTGAACCTCAGTTTCCACCTCTAAAACAAACAACCACTAACAACCTTCTGCCACAGTACTGGTCTGAAAATCTAATAAGAAAAACGTAAATCAAAAGGCTCTGACATTTAAAAATAAACAAACAAACACTTAGCTCTCCCATGTGTGCTTGGTTTCCTTGGTCCCTGGTTGCAGCTGAACTTGGGTGTTGCCCATCACATAATTTTAAGGACAGAGATAGGGCATTTTGCCTACTGCATAACAAGCATTGTGCAAAATCATTATCAAGATCCTTACTAAGGGAAGAGGAGATGAAATGATAAGAGAAGTGTCCCATGCACAGCAGTCACTCAACAAACACTAACTTTCCTTATCTGTCCCCCACTTGTGTTAAAGTGCTTAATAGTAGAGTGGGAGTCTGCAGAGCCCAATGTCCCAGACTCGTGGCCATTGTTTGCTGGCAAAAACAGCGCACAACTCACAAACTAAAACAATTCATCCCATTGTTTTGAGTGGACATAACTGGTAGTGACAGTGGTGAAATAGCGCTGTGCAAGGTTTGCACTTTAATAATTTGTCATAGTGTAAGTGTTTCTAAGGAGGAGAGGCACTATGTGTACTAATTTTATACACAAGTGAGAAAGAAATCTTAATCTATTATTAATAGAGAACAGGATGACAGGATAACTCAGTGGTTGAGCACTTGCCTCACAATCCCAAAGTCCAGGGTTCGATTACTGGCTTCGGCCCGTGCAAACCCCATATGCTGAAGTATGGTACAATGGGTAACCACTGAGACGGTTCAGTGGCAAAGGTTCTCACCTACCATGCGGAAGGCCCTCTGTTAGGTTCCACCCCTTGGGGCCCCACATCCAGCTGTGTGGAATGAAACCATGTCACAACTAATGATGTACAACTGTGGAGACTGCTCTGGGACCTCCCCAACTCTCTCTCTCACCTTCTCTCAAACAATAAATTAAATCTTTAAAAAAAAAAAAAAAGAAAGAAACCAATTTTAGGTATCATGTCATTTTAGGAATCTATACCGGTATGTTCAATACTGTTAGAAGATAAAATGAAATTTTACTATATCCCCACCCCCACCATTAGAGATAAATTACTAGCCATAATTTCAAATGTCAAAGTATAGCTCAACCAATATTCTTAATGTGATAAGGAACCAGCCTGCCAAGTGTGACATTTTTACATTACTAGTAGAACTTAAAATTTCAGTGCTCTTATTTTTAACGTCTTTATGAACCAGACCATAGGTTTTTAGCCTCCAATTTGATTAGTACTGATGCATCAAGCTATAGGTTTGGTAGTTTTCAATGGAGCAGACCTGTATCCGATTTATAATTATTTCAATCAGAAAAACACTCACAACATGTCTAGCAGAGAAGCTGGGAGAAATGTGTGCTGATCTCTATTTCACCCCAGTTCATGGCCACAGTCCAGGGCTGCTAATTTGGTTTTTTCCTCTGTCATCTTCCAGTGAACCTTTCTGGGGAAATATCTTATGCATCTGGCAGATAAAAAAGAAACAGAAACGGAACTGGGACTTGAGCTCCCAATCCTCTATTGCTGAAACAGAGACTCGACTAATGATGATTTCTCCAACAATAGTAGTGTTGTTAGATGCTCCTGTATCCCTTTGTTGAAGTTTTCTAGCACTGAGGAGGTAAGAATGAACACCCAGGACATATTTAATGCTATGAAGCTAGGCATCCACTGAAGACACTTAAAATTCTAAAATAAAATTATAGGGAGCACTTCACAGGAAATGGAATTTCAATGTGCCACTCATGGACAAAATCATGAATTCTATTTTACTTTGAAACACACATCTTTATAAAATTATATTCAGCTAATAATAAAGAAACCTATTCCCGTACAGAGGTATGACAAAGATGAAAGGCTGAACTTCACAAATGAGAGGATCCAATTCATCTATGTTTTTCGAATTACCCATGCTTGACATTTGAGGAATTGATACCAATAAGATGCATAATGGATCAAAAGTTAGTAAGTTTCCAATCCAATTTTTAAATATGGGAAAATGAGAGGCAGTGTGTGTGTGTGTGTGTGTGTACACACCATATCCATAAAGATCTTCCCAGAATCTGCTATTATCAACCAGGCACGATGTTTCTTCTCCTAAGCAAGTTCTAAAATGGAAACAAGTGGGAAGTGGGATTTCATGGTCAGGAGTGTCCCTGGTTTCAGTCAGGGATCAATGAAGAAAAAGCCCAAAGCTCTGCCTGTATCCTGGCCAATCTCATTATGACAGGTTTCTAGGAAATCAATCTGTCTGCTGGTTTATGGCACATTTCTCAGATAGATCACATTAAATTTCTGCCCTGAAGTTCAATTGTCACTGCATAGAGAACATCAACAGCGGAACCAACTCAATGTGAAAGAATACAAACATATGTAAATACAATCATAACATATAGACAGGCTTGTTGCTATGACCTCTTAAATGTCCATAAAAGAACACAATTTTATAAAAATATCCTATAGAAAATTAAGCTTCTACATAGAAGCCCTTGAATTTTTTTCCCCCAAAAAGGAATGTTGTAAGTATAAATTTGGGAGTTATCATGCAAATTACTAGTAGAAGAAAGCATTACTAGAATTCTGTCTCACGGATGCCCCAGAAGTATATCATGGATAAGGTATTGACATTAAGAAGGACGATCCTTACCACAGTGTTCAGATGACGCTACTTGCATTTACCTGTCTACATTACAGAAAATTATATTACAGCAGAGGGATGCCATTGGTTATTTACTTTAAAGCTGCAAATAAAGTACAAATTTTCTTTCTCTTATTCTCTATGTGAGAAATAAGAAGAGACAAGAGAATTAAGTATTTAGTTAATATTAATATTTGCAAGGTATTTAAGTGAAAAAACAAAGAGAAATGTCTTAAGAGATGCTGTTTTCTGCACTTATACGGAATTAAAATTATTCACATCCCAGTTACTTCACCAGCTGCATGCATTCTCCCAGAGACCAATTAGATTACAACACACTTTTTCTTTACCAGAGGCCTGAAGCTTCCAGAGCCTATGTCGATGAATTCAAGTTTGTATATATATGCACAATTATCATTTATCAACACTAATGTTAATGGTGAACTTTGTAAGTGGTCATTAAGAATTCTCAGTAAGGCTGGATTTTTCATTGCAAAAATACTACAGAAGTACCTTTATAAATTTACGTTCCAGATGGTAGGACCATCTGGGAGCTAACTTTCATTGTCTAATGTTTTCTAGCTGCATTTACATGTACTAGGCATCAACACCCACTTCTGGCTACAGTCGTTGTCTTTACTGAGTCAGTGCTTAGTAGAATGTGCTGTGCATAGCTTATTGTGAAACTGATCTCAGATGACAAAAAGAAGTATTAATAAATAGACAGGAAACTTAATGTGGCTAACAATAGAATGCTCAGCAATAATGCAACCTCCATGGACCATTTTCAGACAAAAGATCAGTAGGATTTGTGCCCCACACATTTGCATGAAATGTGTCTCCTAAGCAGGTTGGGTTTGTCACTATATTTTGTTGAGAATGAAGACTTGCCAGATGGTTCTGATGAAACTTTATTTTCTTGAGAGGTTGCATTTAAAGAATACCTGGTGGCCTTCAAATGCACCCAAAATTAAACTACTAGATTTTCTAGTAGATTGATAAAGATGAGACTACAATGGAGTGACTAGCAACTACCATAGTCCATGACCTTTCTCTTAGGGTCATTGATCCTATTCTCTTGTTCACTCTTGAGAATAAAAGAACTGATGGAAAGGCTGTTCACTTTTATTCCATGTATCCTGACCAAGGTTTGACATATTTTCAGTCAAAATGTCTACCAGATGTAATTCTCCCTTCTCAATCCCAAGTATCTAGTTTATGTCATGTTCACCACATTATCATAGCTCTTTTACCATACAGAGGTAGGATTAGTAATGGTCCCCCAAAGATGTTCACGTCCTAGTCTGTGGAATATCTTAATGTGTTATCTTACAATGGACCTTGGAGATGTGATAAGACATTGAGATGAAAGATCACCCTGGATTATTCATGTGGGCCCCTGGTCATCACAAATGTCCTTCTAAAATGGAGTTAACAACGTAAGAGGAGACGGGATGATGGAAACAGAGGTTGGAATGATGAATTGATAGACAGGGGACTATAAGCCAGGGGATGAAGGCAGACTCTAGAAGTTGAACAAGACCAGGGGACAGATTCTTCCCAGATCTTCTAGAAGAAAACTGGCCCTGCCAGGCATCTTGATGTTAGCCCCTGAAGACTCATTCTGGACTTCCATGACTATAAAAAATATAAAATAGTGTTGCTTTCATCACTAAATTCAGGGTTATTTGTTTTAGCAGTAAAAGCAAACTAATGCACATACCTTTAGAATCTGTGGACTCAAGCACTGTTTTCACAGAGACTTTTGAATTATTTTACAGTAAGAATAATCTGAAGAAAAGGATAATTTGTAACAGAGGAAGAGCAAAGGGAGCATTGCTAGAGCAATAATCTTGAGAAAGTAGAACAGCTAGAATCTAGGACACAACAGGACTGTCTTCAGCTAGAAACAGAGACAGCTGGCTTTGTTTTTGTGATCTCAAATGACAAGAATAACATAGGCTATGACATCGTTGGCTTGCAGTTTCTCTGAGTTCTCCTCCAAAACCGGGAACAGTCTTACTTCCAGCTTCTCCTGGGTTTATTTCCATCCATTTTCGAATATTTCCATCTTCAATGATGCCATTGATAGACTCCTTCTCTTTCCCCATTGGATTCTTCAATATTTACTTTTTTCTGCTTCTAATGAGAGTTATCTTTAACAATTGACTAATTACTAATTAAAATGAATACCTTCTAGAGCACTGGTTTTTAACCAGGGATGATTTTGCTCCACCCAGAAGGCATTTGGCAATGGTTGGAGACATCGTAGTTGCCACAACTTGCAGAGAGCAAAGAGGGTGTGTGCTGTTGCAATGTGCAGAAAAGGCTACCAAATTTTGTATACTGCATAGAACAGCTCCCACAGCAATGAATTATTTATCCCAAATGTCAATAGCACTACTGTTGGCTATTGAGGAGCACTATTCTAGAGGATATGCCATTCTTCAACTGATTTTATAACACTCATTTTCCTCTAAGCCAAGATTCTTGTAAGAATAGTCTTCTTGGGGAAGCCGGGATGGCTCAGTGGGTTAAGCGCTCACTTTGCAGCGCCGGGGACTGGGGATTGAATCCCAGCCCCAGCCCATGTGGAACCATATGCTGAACTGGGGGTTCCCCAAGTTCAGTTCTCTCTCTGTCTCTGTATCTCTCTCTCTCTCTCTCTGTCAAAAAAAAAAAAAAAGTCTTCACCTGTACTTTCTATTAGCTTTACTTCTTATCATTCTTTTACCTCAACAAGCTGGTTTTGATTCCTGTATCCTTTCTACTCTCCTTTGGGATGACTCTTTCAAACTTTTAAATGTCACCAATACACAAACAATGCTCACAACTTTATTTTAGCCGATTCTACCTTCAAACCTCAGGCAATTAGGTTTAGTAACTGCTAGACATCTCTAGTGCTTTATTTCAGCCCCCCTCCCAAACTGAATCTATACTAACTGAGCTCACCCATTATTGCTGAAACTTACTCTTACTCTTGCATTTGCCTCTTTCTTCCTGGCTAAATTCTTCAAGTCTTGGATACTTTGTCTTTCTCTCTGTGGTCCACTCACTGCCCCTATCCACATAGCTGGCAAATGTGCCTATTTTTAAAATTCAGGTCAAGTTTCCTCCTGAAAACTTCTGATACGTCTGTCTAATGACAGGTGAATTGGATTCCCTTCCTTGTGCTCCTTCTTTAAGGCCTTATAGCATCCTCCTCTGATACATCAATTATACAGCTTGCCACACAGTATTACCACTTAGCTACATAGGAATCAGTCTATATGATTGCATTCTGTTTCCCCATGAGAATCCAAGATGGATATCATTTGCCTGTCTTGATACAGCCACACTGGACTTCCTAAATTTTCTTCCCAATATGACCTAAACTTTAGGATTCCATTATCTCTGTCCTTTATATATATAGTAAACCTAATTATAATTGACATACAATATTATGTTACATTAATTTCAGGTATATGGCTCAGTGATTAGGCATTTATATAACCTATAAAGTGATCCCTCTGTTCTTTCTCTACAAAATGCTAGGGTTCAACCTTAGCTCATTAAGAAATACTTCCCCAAGTGTAGTGTGCAGGATCCTAGCATGCCCCCACGATCCTTACTTCCTGGGGTTACCTGTGATTATGTTGCCTACATAGGAAAAGGGATTTTGCAGTTGCCATTAAGATGAATGGTCAATAACTTTAAAATAGAGAGAAGTAGGCTGAATCACATCATGTGAGCCCTAGAAAGGTGATGATTTGCTCTGGCTGGTAGAGGAAAGCAATTAGAGGCATTTGAATCATGAGGGCTTCAAGTACCATTGCTGGCCTTGATAATGAAGGGGGTCCCATGAGAAAGAAGGCAAGAGGTGTGGCCTCTAGGAGCCAACAGTGGGCCCCCAGCACACAGTCAGACCTAATGCTGCAAACAACGAGTCTGCTAACAGCCTGCATGAACCTGGATGCATCTCAATTTGGTTTCCATCTTGATTTTAGCCTGTGAGACTCAGAGAACAAACCCCAGTCAAACCTACTCAGGCTTCTGATCTAGAAAACTCTGGATAATAAATGCTTGATGTCTTAAGCTGCTAGTTTTAGTGGTAACAACCCAGCAGCAATAAAAAAAATGAAGACACTAGTAAGACCCAGCTCTCCCTCCACCGCAGTGAATGGATCACTCCTCTTTCTACATCACAGTCAAAACAACTGTTAGGGTTTCTACACGCACCTGATACCTCAATCAATAGCTTTTAAGGCCCCTAGAGGTAGTCATATTGTATTATTCACATAACCAAGGAATAAACAAATGGGATTTAAAAAAATTCATGGGACACAATTAATCATACGATTGGTCTGGCTCTCTGGAAATCAGTATATATATATTTTTTAACCTTGACCAGCCAAATAACGCTATCCAACTAGCTTGTAAGAATGAATTCAGCCAGAGGCAGGACCCCAGACAACCTCATTTGATATAGCAGTAGAGTCTAATTGACAGCGAGGGGAAAACCAGGCAGTTTAGTGACATGTTACAGAGTGTCTTAGGACATCCTCTTCTTGAAAGAAAAAGGCTCAACTGCTAGAGAAAGATGTGCCTTATTCTATGCATTCAGTCAGTGTTCTCTTACAAAATATATACCTCAATTATTATCCTTCAATAATGAACTGGGGTTGTTTTCTGTACATGAAGAGATTTCACCTGTGTTGTAAAAAGTCCAACTCATGACCAGCATTTTCTCTTTTCTAGGGGAAACACAGTCAGCAACACCACCTTTAATTTTGATAAACGAAGATCTAAGTGGTAAAAGATGTGGCAATCAAATGTGCCTACTTTGTATTCTTCTGCAAATCAAATACGTGTGGCTACTGGTAAATTCAATCTCTAATTTTCAAATCAGCAGTCAAAAGACATGTTAGAGTTTTAACTACATAGATGAGCCACTCTGAAGAATGTGTCTCTCATTTAGACTAGGTCATATCAAAATGTGAAGTAAGTAGACAGAGTGAACTATAGAAAACTTCTGCTCAACACAGTGTATTGCTTGTAATATTTCCAATACAAACTAATTTACAAATTAAAAATAAAAGCTTCACTCTTATGTACACACCAATGTATCTGACTTTAGACATTACAAAACTGAAAAATAAAACTTCTTAAAATAATTTTAAAGAGAGCACTTTAAGAATACTATTAGTTCCATTTATTTTGAGAGATTTAATTATTATTACATTCTCCCAGAATACATCATTAGTACTGAAAAGACATAATTCCTTTGTTTTTAAGGATATAAAATGTGGGCCAAAATTTAAAATTAAGTCATGATTAAATTATCTCAGCCTGCATGGGAGAAAGATTATATTTTAAAAGTGGATATCAGAACAAACTAGTAAATTAGATACTGCCTTACCCAGTTTCCAAAGGACTTCAAAAGAGAATAAATAAGTTTACATTGTTGTAAGACATGGAGATTTTATAATTTATTAGTAATAGCAGCATGTTTACCTTAGCTTGACATACAGATGGTAAGATGTATGGATAATTAGAGAATGGAAAATAGGATTGAATTAGAGCAACAAACAATTGGTATTCATAGATTTTTGATTTTGTATTCAATATTTGTAAACTCCTTTGAAAATTTAAAAAGTCAATTATAGCAGCATGGTTTTGCCCTATGGTTCTTATTTGAAAAGTTCATTTTTTTCATTTCTTGTGCCTTTCTAGTTGTTATATTCTTGTTTTTTCTTTCTTTTCATAGAGAGGGACTACCCATTGTATGATAAAATAAAATTATTACATATAGATGATTACTTCAGCCAACAAGAAAAAGGGCTCAGAGCAAAGAGTGTACACTATTCTATTTCCTATAATGGCACATTTTTAAAAGCATTCCAGGAAGTTATACGACAATAAGTGTTAGTCTATCAAAAGAGCATTGTTAGAAATAGTAATATTTCTTTTTGGCCAAAAACCCATTACTGTTATGGACTTCAGTGTCTATGCTCTTTAAGATGCTCAGTTATTCTCAAATTTATTCTCAACAAGAAGCTGAATGTATCTTGGAATCTAAACTTTATGTAGAAAAGTAGAATGGTGAGTATTTGTGTTGGACTTTTTAAAAAGATGATACTCTTCATCTTAATTTTCTTAGGTTTAATAACCTTGTTTACAGGATTTCATTTTAGATACCAAATTTTATGCATCTGCTGAAGGCCTTAACACTAGACGAGTACATATGAAACAAAACAAAACAAAAAAATACGAACCACATCAAAACAAAGAAAGGAACCATTTTTTTACCCCCCTGAGATTTTTTGGATAGTACATTTTGAAGTGTGCTAAGGAAACAACATTAATGAAATTATTTGTAGAGACATTTATCAATGCTAAAAATCTATTAGTACTGTGAATTCAACAGCATTGTGAGAAGAATTTAATCTTATAATTTCATTTCTGACATTTCTGAAAGGCTAAGTGACTTCATCTCCATTCAGATTGATGAAAATAATTGTCTTTTGGTTATTTTTTAAAGAGGAATGCATGTAAGGATCCAACTTTCTAGAGCTTATTATACAATTTCTGGAACTGACTAAGCAAACCCACTGTTGTGTTAGTTCTGCAATGAAAAACGACCCGCGCAGGACGAGTACACGAGTGGGAAGATCATGATTTTAGAAAGGTGACAAAAGCAACATTCAATGAGGGCAGAAATCTGTCTTCTCAACAGAAAAAGCATTCTACATGGCAAAAAATAACACAATCTCCATTAATTTACATACATATTTATAGTCTTGTTGGAAAAAGCAAACTCTTGACACTTAGTAGAAGTCTCTGTCCATTATGTAACTTGAAGTGGCAGCTCAAATATTTAGCAACCCCCCCCCCAAATAGCAAAAACCATACACACGGTAAAATGAATAATATGAATGAAACAGCCCCGCAAATACAGAGCCATGTTGCTTTGAACAGAGCTTTGATGCAAAAATCTGTGAGTCTTAAAAATGACACAGAAGAGGGGGACGATATATATAAAATATCTGTTGTATTCAGCTGATAGAAGACAAAGCAGTGAAGAAAAAAAAATTTTTTTTAATAATCTGAGAAAAAAAAAGTATAATTCGCTCTAGAAACTCTAGTGAAAAAAGGCCTGCTCCTGTGAATATTTTTCACAAATGGGTAGAAGTATAGTGACTCCAGTGGCAGTTGACAAGCCACCAAGTCTAATTAGGTGCTATCCAGTCAATAGGTACAAATCATTGTAGGAGCTGGAAGTTCTAGAAGCTATGGTCCCTGGGGATGAGGGTGCCAATGATGCCATAACCACAACGAAGGAAGTCTTCTGACTGCATCTTGTCTCATGGATTTTGGCATCCAGGAATGTGGAAGGTACTGGCTGACATCACAATTGAAAGTCACATTTCACGTTTAACAATAAAGCCTGAAGTAGAAACAAGGGACACATTTTCCCTATTTTCCAAGTAATATCCCAAAGCTGAAAAATAAGGAGGTTTTCTTAAAGTATCTGAGAAGGTATTAGTTTTATCTAATGGTCTATAAAAAATAATTGAGTGGCTTAGTTGAATTTGTAAAGAGAATGACAAACCTCTTACATCTTTTTGACTTCTATGGGGCTTCTCTTGGTTTAGATCAAAAGATCATGGTTAGGGGCCAGATGAACCCTCAAATTAGGGTGATTGCCTCTAGTTCTCAGTTTGCTTATAACATACAATTAGCATCAGTATGTAAATGCCCTGATACCGCCAAGGGCTATTTGTGCTTTGTTTTGTAACTTACCTCCTGTGCAAGCTCAAAGTGAAGAGTTGTTTCTGTGATTTAGATGCTAATTTCAAATGTTAAAACAAAAATGTCTTGGTGAGGAAACAAATTCTCTTAATTTTTTTACTTTTAATTCACGGATGACATTGAGAGGCTGAGAACAAGCCTGGAATGGCAAGGGAGGAGACATGATACATAAAGACATTGGCAATAACGATGATGAAAAGTGGGGAGGGGAAGCCAGGATGGCTCAGTGGGTGGTTAAGCGCTCACTTTGCAGCCCCCTGGGGACCGAGGATCGAATCCTGGCCCCAGCCCCCAGCCCGTGTGGACCCATATGCTGAACTGGGGAGTGCTCCCAGTTCGGTTCTCAACAGGGTGAGACCCCGGCCCAGTTCATGCCCTGTGCAGCCCCACGCCCACCTGTGGGATGAAACTATGTGGAAAAACCAATGATGTGCAACTATGGAGACTGTTCTGGGCCCTCCCCCTTCTCTCTGTCTGTCTCTGTATCTCTCTCTCTGTCAAAAACAATAAAAAATAAATCTTTAAAAAAAGAAAAGAACCATTTTTGGAGTTAGGCTGACATGGATTTGGATGGATGGTTTTCACTAGCCAGAGAAGACTTTGGGCACATTGCCTACTTTTGTCCAACTTGAGTTTTCTAAACTGTATGGTGGGATAATAAGTTAGAGCTCT
>PVKE010024324.1:0-23896 GCA_004027555.1 Craseonycteris thonglongyai | reverse complement strand
TTACCAACCAATGTAACCTCATCAAATTTAACAATAAATTAAAAAAAAAAAAAAAAGAATGTGGGATCCAAGGGAATAAAATGATTTGATAGCAGAGAAGTGACCAGTGGTGAGGATGAAAGAAAGAGGGTGGTCAGGACTGGTGGCAAAGGAGATTCTGGTGACAAAGAAAAGCCAGTATTGAGTGGGAGAAAAGGAAAAATTTGGGGAGAGGTGTCTAGCAGAAGAGGATCCTGGTGGCAAAAGTAAGAAAGCTGGTGGTGGGGGCAAAAAAAAGAGATAAGTGGAAAATGAGCCCAGTCGCAAGGAGGGCTTTGAAGCAGAGGAAATAAGGACAGTGGTAGAAGTGGAAAAAAGATGAGTGAGGTTAGATGAGCAATGGCCAAATGATGGCAGAGAGAAGACAGTGACCCGGGGAGTGAATGGAGTGTAAAGTTAGGGTGTGGGGAGAGGGAGAGACAATGAGTGTGAAGAGGTCAGAGCTGAGACGGGTACAACGCATCAGATGCTGATATAGGCCTGTGTTCCAGGCAGCTCCCATGGAGGGGCTGCTAACTGGTCTCCCAGAGGGTATGGGTGAGAGCCTGGTTGCCAGGGCTAGACAGCACAGTCAGAGGAATGGTAGAAGCCAAGAGGGACCAGCGGGAGCCTCCCTTCCACACGCTCAGCCTCACTGCAGAGGTCACGATACAGTGGCTATTCTCCTCAGGCTGCTTGCTCCAAGGCAGCAAGAGACAAAAGAAGGAGCTGCACCAGAAGCCAGAGGAGCGAGGAAGGCCAGGGAAGGAACACGTGAAGCCGCCATCCCCGCGCTCTCAAACATCAACTCCCAAGAAATTCCCTCAGGTGAGCACAAGGGGGCGTGCTCAGGAATGTTAGCGTCAGCACTGTCTGTCATGACAAAAAATAAACTTTAGTCATGCAATAAACAGTTGCCAGTGGAATATGAATGAATTAGAACCATGCACATTAACACACAGAAAAAAAGCTCCAAAAAAAAAAATTAAGTCAAAAAGTAAGTTACAAAAGGATACTAAAAGTATGATATCATCTATGTAAAGTTTATCATCTGCAGAGCAATAGTGTTGTTTTGGATGCATATATGAGTAGAAAAAGTGCAAAGACTTACGTAGAAATGATAAACACAAAATTTAGGCTAATGGTGATTTGGGGGTAGAATAAGGGAGGAAATGAAGCCAAGAAGGTATCTTAACTGTAGTGTAGGATCTTAAGCTGAGGAATGGATACAGTCGGCTCTTGATATTACTTTAATGCCTTTTTAATTATCTGAAATAAACTATTTTTAAATAATAAACGTGGAGACATGTAGTTGATTGTATTCTTATATTTTTCTGGATTTTGAAGGCTTTTTTTAAATTAATAAAATTTCATATTTTAATATAAACTTGGCATGCGTAACTTCCCTTTTGTCACCTGTATTTTACCGTTCAAATGAATTGAAGAGAAGATGGGATGGGGTAATGATATTATTTCAAAATTAGTGAACCCAAGCCTACTCTGCTGAAAACCATAACTTGACATAAATTAACTTGAAATAGGTTTCCTTCAGTCTGGAGTATTAATTGGATTTAATTATTTATGAGCTATGTGTCATAAGGGTCCATGACCCTTAAAAGAACTAATCACATTTCAAAGGGCATTGAAAAACCATATAAATGTAATAAAGTTGCATAGTTTAATCATCAGCACATTATCTGAAAGTCTGTAGAGGAAGTAGTCTATTTAATATTCTAGGAACTACTCTAGACTTTTGAATCAGACTTTGTACATGTCATTTAATACTCATAGAGAAGAAGCAAAGATTTTACACATATACACCCCACAACATAACATATACTTCATAAGGACATGTATATTTAATAACATATATCAGAAATATTGGTGGATTTCTATCTCAGGGAGTAAAGATTAATGGGTAAAAATAAAATAAGATAAAATTACAAATGGGACTTTTATAAACTGATAATGATTTTCTATGAATTGGGCAGTAAGATTAACCTAACTCTTAACACTTGGGATTAAAAAACAATAAAAACCTGGTCCCTTGTCCCTAAGGTGCTCGTAAATTACAGGGGAAAAAAGATTTTGTAATATAAATGTGCTAGCTTGTAAGATGCTAGAAACTTTTGGATTCTTAGCAAAAAGATACAGTATGATAATTTCTTACCTCATGAGTTTGCATGAATGCATTAGTAATTTGGTTACTGAACAATTTTTTTTTTTCTAAAAGGGGGAAAAGACTATTTTCTATTCAGTGAAAGGTAGTTCATAGGATATGCTGGTTTTTATTCATTCATCTCTTTTGAAGTGTTGCATTTGGTCACAAGTGAAGAACCAAGGCACGCAGTTTGCAGAGAGAAGCCATGGGGAGAAAAGCAAGCGCTGATGAAAGATGTCACATTCCTCCCTGGCCTTGGTAGACAGTAGCTCTCTTTCATGTTGGAGTGAAGAAAAAAGAAATAAATAAAAGGTAAGTATCCAAGTGACACTATGTATAACACGTAAAGACACAGGCTGCATAAACATCTGATCCTATTACATTACTGAAATATATAGACCAAAATTAGTCACAGTTAATATAATGTGGTATCAATCCTCTTATGAAAGAATTCAGGGACTTCTGTGTTAAACACAATTTGTTTAGATGAAACAAGACAGGCTTAAACCAGTAAATGTTTATTTATCACTCATGACACAGTGGGGGTATTTTGGGCACTTTCTCAGCAGCTCTTTTCCAAAGGAGAACTCAGAGATACTGTTTCCTTCTTCTGCTAATAGGACACAGGGCCTCCAAGGGAGTAGGGAGTGGGAGAATCACACAGAATGTTTTAAGAACCAAACTGAAGGTGGCTCCCCCACAATACACTGGGTAGGCGCTGTCATAGACCCCATAAGATAACTGCAGGGAAGGCTGGGAAACATAGTCTTCTCAAGTGCCCAAGCAGAGCCAACAGAATGAGGACAGTACCACACTGTCTCTATCAAACAATTAGTATCAGGAAAATTATAGAAGTCAAAAATTGCTACCTGTTAATGTTGTGGCAATAGGCAATATTATGTGACCACTGATTTATAGACACAGACCACAGATCATTAGGACAATTAATCCTGATCTTCAAATGGTTCTTCACAGCAAATCTAAGTGTGAAAAAAAAAGAAGCAAAAATGCAGCCTAATTTTTCTCTTGTTGTGCAAAAACTCAGTAAAATTATTAGTAGAATTTATGATGCTCCTGATGGGACAGATCTGACGGCAATGTATAAACCGCATGCACGTCCCATTAAGGTCCATTAGTCCGTACCTCTCAAAATGTAATTTTTGAGGCCAACATAATTTCATTCAATTGGGGAAAAAAGCTCAAAATGCAACCATTTACTTGGATGTAAATTTTAAAAAGAAGAAAGAAAAGGAACAAATTAATTGCACATAGCAGCAAAACTGAAAAAAATAAGACTGCCTGGCCTCTCTCTGGCTTCCACAAAACCCAGCAAAAACATAACCAGTATTAGGAACTCAAAATGCTCAGAAAAGCAAACGAATACTTCTCTCAACATTTTTTTTGCAAAAGCCCCATAAGTTGGGGAGGTGCCCTTCTTCCCCTCTTCACTTCTAACAACTGACCAATCTGCAGAGAGAGGGCCTTGCAACTAAGAAGGGCAGCTCTTCACCTTTTCTTGGCATTATGGGTCCCTCATTTCTCCTGCCACTGGTACGAAGACCACTACTATTATGGCTCCTATCATTAACTTGCATGTATTGAGTTTGGCACACTTCATGAGCTGTGCTTTGCACTTAAACTTTCTACATTAATGCTCAAAACAACCCAGGATGGAGAAATCGTCATGATGTCCTTTGTGCAGAATAAATTAAGGCACAGAGAGGTCAGGTGACTTGCTCAAGGTCAGCCAAGTTAATAGCAAGCAACCTGGAGCAAGAACTGTGACCCAGATCTGTCTGCAACAGAGCTCACTTACGTGCTTAGCATCTCTGCTTCACCCACCTTGGATGATATAATACAGAACAGTAATTATTGATACACTTTATTAGACAACGTCCATTGTAAATATCGGACACAAAAAGTAGGACGAAAATGAAAATCGCCTGTCATTCTAGCATCACATGTTAAACATTATTAATTTATTGCTATATTTCCTTCAAGCCTTTTTTTCATACCCTTGGGTCAAAATAGAGGTGTTTTTTTTTTAACTGCTTTGTTGAAATATAATTCACATATCATATAATTCCTCCATGGAGTCAATGGATTTTAGGGTCTATACCAGGGGTGTCTAATCTTTTGGCTTCCCTGGGCCACATTGGAAGGATTTTCTTAGGCCACACATAAAATACACTAACGCCAATGATAGCTGATGAGCTAAAAAGAAATCACAAAATAATCTCATGATGTTTTAAGAAAGTTTAAAAATTTGTGTTGGACTGAATTCAAAGCCATCCTGGGTCACATGCAGCCCACAGGCCACGGGGATCTCTCTCCCCTCCCTCACTTATTTTCTCCTATTATGAGTGATGCATAGATGAATATTTTCTTGATTATAGCTATTTTCACATTGGGATTATTTCCTTAGAATACATTCCCAAACCTAGAATTACTAAATTTAAAGGTATCTTTTTGTGTGCCTTTCAATATATATTGCCAGATTATTTTCCAAAAGGTTTGAATGTTATTTTAAATTAAATTAAAATTTTACTTTAAAATGCTATTGGATTGCCAATCAATGTCACCCCATTAAATTTAACAATTAAAAAAAAAAGCGGCAACTTTAGGTCAAATAAAGAGAAACATTATCAGACATAAAATGCTATTGGTAATGGTTGATGATGATGCTTTGGGTACCATCATTAAAAAAATACTTTGTTAGAGGGTGCTGAGATAGTTCAGCAGGTTGAATGCTTGCCTTGCAAACGTGAGGATCAGGGGATCAAATCCCAGCCCTGGCCCATCCAAATCCACATGCTGAACTGTGTCACAACTGGTAACCACCGGGATGGCAGCAAAGTTTCTCGCCTCTCATGTGGGAGGCCCCTGGTTCGGTTCCTGCCCTGTATGGACCCACATCCAACTGCATGGAATGAAACCATGACACAACTAATGATCTACAACTATGGAGACTGCTCTGGGCCCTTCCTCCTTCTCTCTCTCTCTCACCTTCTCTCAAATAATAAAATAAATCTTTTAAAACAGTATTTGTAGGGAAGCTGGGATGGCTCAGTGGGTTAAGCACTCACTTTGCAGCTCCGGGGACTGAAGATTGAATCCCGGCCCTGGTCCATGCAGACCCATGTGCTGAGCTGGGGAGTTCCCCCAGTTCAGTTCTCTCTCTGTCTCTGTCTCTGTATCTCTCTCTCTCTGTCAAAAAATTAATAAATAAAACTTTAAAAACAAACAAAAAAATCTTGGGGAAGCTGGGATGGCTCAGTGGGTTAAGCACTCACTTTGCAGCCCTGGGGACCAAGGTTCGAATCCTGGCCCCGGCCCGTGCGGACCCATATGCTGAACTAGGGAGTGCCCCCAGTTTAGTTCTCACCAGGGTGAGACCCCGGCCTAGTTCCTGCCCTGTGCAGCCCTGCTCCCACCTGTGGAATGAAACTATGTGGAAAACCAATGATGTGCAACTATGGAGACTATTCTCGGCCCTCCCCCTTCTCTCTGTCTCTGTCTCTGTATCTCTCTCTCTGTCAAACAAACAAACAAACAAAAAAACAAAAAACAAAACAAAATCTTTTAAAAACAAACAAAAAAACCCAGTATTTGCTAATTTAAGTGAAAAAAGAAAAGGTTCCTTGTTTTAATTTGCATTTTATTTTATTATCCTTAAGTTAAACATTTCTTCATATGTAGGATTTTTCTATTTTTATTTTAAGTGAATTATTAATGAGAGGAACACAGATCTGTCATACATTAAGCATGCAGTTATTTCTATTTTTAGGTATAGAAATATAAATATATATTTCAGGGGATCCATGCCTTTCAAATTTTATTTCAATGATAAATTTATGTTTATAACTTTGTCGTAGAGATACAACTCCAGTAAATGTCTTCTGTACCTGCTGAATCAGGTTCTGTATACTTATGAGGTTCCCCACCCCCTGGAAAAAGTACAAGGAGGGTGAAAAGTTAGGTTAGTGTAAAAATGTCATTTGGAGAACTGACTCTGGGTGGTGAGCACACAATGCAACACATAGATGATGCATTATAGAATTGTGCACTTGAAACCTATATAATTTTACTAACCAATGTCACCCCAATAAAATGCAATAATAAAAAAAGAAATTTAAAGCAAAAAAAAATTATTTAGATAAGGTATTAGAATGCCTTGAGATTGCTCATATCAAAATTTTACAGCCAGCTCCCTTCATTTTGTAGACATCTTTTAGTATGTAATTATTTTAAATATAGTAGCCTATTATTTTAATTATCTCTAATTAAAAGCATTTTCACATACCAGTGTGTATTATAGCAAAAAGGAACTTTGAATTTCCTCCATTTTATAATAGAGTCTCTACTTCTCTTTTTAAAGTAATTTTATCTGTAGATAATAAGTCCCAGTGAGTTTCTTTAGATAAGCTATGAATTTTAAAAGTAACCCACATTTTAATTTTATTGTGCTACAAAAATAAATGTTAAAGGATTTTTCACTAAGTGTTTTTGTGCCTTCATGCAGTACTTTCCTTTTATCCGATTATTCACATGCTGTTCTCAATGAATACTAACTACTTCTATTTGTCATTCTATTTCATAGTGAGAAGGTGGAATCACATGTCCTAATTATTATTATTCCATTACCCAGGTAGTCCTCAGGGACCACAAGAATGTGTCCTTTTATTTACAGTTACGGTCAATCATCAACAACTTGAATAAATGCACAATTAAGCCCAGGCATGAATATTCCAATTCAGATGCCTCGCTTGAAAAACTGGAGTAAAGAAGCCATTTGAGGCAATTTTAGAATATATTTTTTTCTTCACTGATATTTTAAAAGAACCCCTCAGAATTTTACAAAATGATATCCATTTACTGAGCAGTCAATTTTGGATTTTTTCCCCCCACTCACATTCTCATGAATATAGGCCTGATTTAGGAAGGTCCGAAGGTGGACACATATTTGGCTCAAAATGAGGGAAAGCCCAACTTACTGAATTTGGAGGCCTTTATGCCGTTTCTCCTCCTCTGTTATTATTTGCCCTCGTGCCTAATTTTGTATTCTCTTTCTTAAAGGGGGCCCCATGTTGCATGCACTTCAGTCCTCACAAATGGCAGATCTATAGCTGGCAGCATTCTGTGAGGGAGGCTGGGCCATGGAACTCTTAAGGGAAGAATAGTGTTGGGTGGCAGTCCTTAGACTGCCAGGCTGATGGGTGATCAGCGGCTCAGCAGATCAGAAGCCCCATCTGACTGTGGAAAAGCCCAGAAGTGGGTTCACATTATAGAATTCTGGGCAGGTGTAGGATTCAGAGGTCCCAAGTACCTCTGAAAGTGAGGCTGAAAAACCAGAGGGCAGGGTGAATACACGCCTGGCAAAAAGTTATAGCCCCAAATGCCACTGCCATGTCACACAGCTGAACACCCACCCTCCCCACCCCGGCTGAAAGGGCTTGGTTAACCCCAATTCATTCTCAGAGCAATAGCTATCAGCAATTAATTACCTTCTTCGGACACCTCTTTTATTTTTTAACATTTTCCAACTCCTGAAACCCAGTGTCTGCTGGCATTTAGATAAGCCCCTCTCTGCTTTCACATGATACTTTATTTCCTGATAGGAGAATTTTGGAACCTAGACCAATTTCTTTCCATGCTACAGAAAGCGGAAGGCTTGAAAGCAGTCAGATGATGACAGAAATTAAAGTCTCAGTTTGCTGAGGCCTTGACATCCTGTTAGAGGAGTCATTTGCTTGGCAGACTCCCAGCCTAGATGCCAGGCTGAACACCCAGTGATGTGGCAGCATTTGAACCATCATGTTCTGCATGTGCTGCTCATTCTATGGTCTGGACAAATATAGTGGTTTGTTACTGTCACTCACTTTACTGCCTTTGAGTCTTAGAGTCAAGTGACTTTGGCTGCCTAGATCCTGTGCTGCAATGAAAATGTAGGCAGATTTACATATATAGCTTCCTGTTGTATGTTTCTTTCTTTCTTTTGTTCTTTTTAGAAACAATTTTCAGGAGAGTTAAAGGTAGCAAAAGATCACAAGCAACTTACTTAATCTTAACAAAAATTTTGAATGGTTTGAAGAATAATGTTGGGGAAATGTCTCCCTTGAATTTAACAAGTTTCTCTAGCCTCTGGCTTCCACAAACATGAGTAAGCTCAGCACTGCACACCACTGAAGCCTGCGGTGCTCAGCCGCTGGTTCTGACATCAGCTGCACGTTAGAACCACCTGGAGAGCTTCTGAAACTTACCAATGCCAGGGCACCATTCTCACAGAATCTGGTTCAGTTGTTTTAGGGTAAGGCCCTAGCACTGAAAATTTTTAAAGCTTCCCCGGTGGTTAATCATGCAACCAGGACTGAGAACCATTGCACCTGGAAATAGATGGGCAAAGATGTTGGTCTGTCCTTTTCTCAGAGAGCGAAGTAGTAGAAAATCCTGATGATTGCAGGGACTTCAGTCCTTGGTATTACCAGTTACAAGATGCTGGTGCCAGTCTTCCTTCTTTTTCCTCATCATGAGGGAAATGGGTTTGACATGGGAGGGCAGCTAGAGTCTGTGGGGCGTCACTCTCAGCTCAGGCTGTGAAGGTGACTGTCAGAAAGAATGTCCTCCCTGTAAGCTAAAATACTCAAGAGTAGGAGATGTGGCCCAAGAGGACGAGGAAGTTCTTGAAAATGTGTTGTTGCACTCTGCAATCGGAAGTGATGTCAGTGAAAAGAAAAGGACACATAAATGAATCTAATGGGGCTTGCGTGGGAAGCTCTGATCATAAAGCACAGGAACAAGGCGGGCACGTATGAGACCTTACAGAGAGGGCTGCTTTAATGAATAACCTCCAGAGTAAGAGGTTCGAGGGAGATCTGAGCTCCCTGCTCAGAGCCAACTACACAGTGTTGATGGATGAGAAAAGAAAGTGACCCTCTACATCTTTTATTTCTGTTTACCTGGTCAAAGAGAATGAGCATTGTATTGAAAGGGATAGGTTGATCTTTGACTGGAAGGACCTGAAAACTAAGGTAAAATGTTTAACTGAAAAAATA
This sequence comes from Craseonycteris thonglongyai, assembly GCA_004027555.1. Classification (NCBI taxonomy): domain Eukaryota; kingdom Metazoa; phylum Chordata; class Mammalia; order Chiroptera; family Craseonycteridae; genus Craseonycteris; species Craseonycteris thonglongyai. The sequence continues at coordinate 14,665 of PVKE010024324.1, read as the reverse complement.
TACAAACCCAGCAAACCCTAAACATTAAAAACATAATAAACATGGGAGTAATCAAATAAAATGGGACTAGATAGAGTAGTGGAACAGAGCAGAGTGTACAACATCCAAACACATTTTGCTATTTATGATAAAAATGATATTTCAGTGGGGAAAGACAAATGGTATTGGAGCAAGTGGCTAACCATTTTGAAAAACAAAAAGCTGGATTCCTTTGTCAAAATTCCTTTTATCAAAAGAAATTTAAGGTGTATTTTTAAATACTAGGAAAACTACAAATAAATTTATATGTGATCTTGGAGCAGAAAAGAGTTATCTCAATCTATACATGTATCTATATGTGTACATACACACAGTACACACACGTATGCACATACACACACAAAAAAAGCATAGTACATGTTTGTTTATGAACAAAAAACCAAAACAAAATGCTTGGAAGGCTACACACTAAACTTGACGGTAGTTATTTGTGGGGTGTGAAACTGGAGGGTAAAAAGTGAGATAGTTTCTCTCCCTCTCTTCTTCTCCACACATATACACACACACACACATGCATACAGAGTGTATATATACACTAAGTTAATAACTAAGTACATATTTTAAATATAAATATATTTAATACATAGATATTATTAAGGTATTTACTTTTTTTTTTTACAGAAAAGATATATAATAATTAAAAAATAAAATCAATACTGGGGGATGTAGGAATAACTCAAAAGGTTGAGCACTTGCTTTGCAACCATGGGGTCTCGGGATCAAATCCTGGCCCCGGCCCATGCAAACCCAGATGCTGAACTGGGGCGCAACTAGTAACCGCCAGGATGGCAGCAAAGGTTCTTGCCTCCCGTGCAGGAGGCCCCCAGTTCAGTTCCCACCCTGCACAGCCCCACATCCACCTGTGTAGAATGAAACCATGTCACAGCTAGTGTTGTAGAACTATGGAGACTGCTCTGGGGGGACCCCTTCTCTCTCTCGAGCACTCACCTCTCAAACAATAAAATAAATCTTAAAAAAAAAATTGGTTGAGTTTAAAGGAAAGCTTCAAACCTGCTCTGAATAATTTCAGATATTTTTGACCCAGACACATCTCTCCTTAGGATTCTAAAAGAACATGAGACCTGACTTAGTCTCACTCCAGGAAAGGGAAGACTTATTAAGCAGGCATTATGCTGTTAAGTACAATAATTAGTGAGAGCTTAGAAGGGAAGCAATCACTAGAAGAAAGTATCACCAGCTAATTCTTGGTGATCTTGGGAGACAGCAAGAAACCCTGTTTTGACTCTGAATTCTTCCAGTTACCACGTCTGTGATCTTGGACAAGTTACCGAGCCTCCAAGAGCCTCAGCTTCCTCATCACAACACCATGGAGTTGTGTAAGCATGGAATGAAATGGGGCTAAAAATGCTTCCAAACTGTAAAGAGCTGTGCACAAGTACAGGATCATTATTCTATCACAGGTAGATTGATTCATCAGAGGAATATGGTAGACCCAGTATATCCAGACCTCAACAAAACATTTGACAACTTTCATTGAATCTTTCAGGAAAGGTTGAAAAATATGAGTCCGACGCTAGGACAATTGAGTGAGTTAGGAACTGACTGTTTACAGGGATGCTGAACTAATAGATTGATGGGAAATTTCTACTGGTCTGTTATAAGATCCTAGGCTATAAAGCTATCTTTTACAAATTTTAATTCTGATCAAATTTGCAAGTGACAGGAAGTTAAAGACAAAAAACTTACCAGAAACAGAATCTTAACCATCTTGGCAGGTTATAACAAAGAATTTTCAAGGTAAAATGCAACTAGATAATTGTCTTTAAATTATACAAAAATTTTTGCAAAGATCTTTAAAAATTGTAATTCCCAGAGCTAAATGGGCCATTTCATATACTCTTGGTAAGAGTGTAAACAGGCACAAAGCTGAAAAAAAATTGGTAAGATATTACATCACAGGTTTTAAAAATAAGCATATTCTTTGGCCCAGAAAGCCACTTCTGAAAATATGTGACTTGTGTAAAATAACCCATCCAGAGAAGTTAATTTCAGTATTATTTACGGTCAGGAATATTGTCAATAACATACGAGATGTCCAGAAAGTATATGGCTATGTAACCATTCTTGTTATATTGACAATGGCTGGATTTTTTCCAGACAGCCCTTGTAATAAGATTTATGAGTAAATGCTAGTACTTATATAGGATGAAGTACTATATAACAATGGCTCACAGCGGGGGGTGATTTTGCCCCCCACCTCCAAGGGACATGTGGCAAAGTCTGGAGACACTTCCAGTTGTCACAACCTGTGGGGGAAGGAGGTGCTACAGGCATTCAGGGGGCAGAGGCCCGAGACACTGCTAAAAATCCTGCAATGTACCGGAAGGTACCCCCATCTCCGGCAACAACAAAAATCATGTCCTAAAATGTCAACAGTGCCAAGAAATAGTGTTAAGAAACTCTGCTATATAGTCTTTAAAAATTAGGTTGAGGAAGAATACCTAATCACACAGAAAGATGTTCAAGCATTTTGTAAAATATTTAAGTTACAAAATACTGAGTGATTTCATTTGAGTGTGACAGAAAATGGACTATATACCAAAGTATTCAATAGTAATTGATGAATAACAGGGTGATGAGGAGTGATTTTTCCTCTGCACGCTTTTCTGCATTTTTCAGTTTCTTATAACACATGTATTATCTTGAACAAGAGTGAAAAAACATAGTCAATGAAAATCAAGAGCTGGTCTTTTCCATGAGCAATGTGAAAAGGTTTTGATGGTTTTTGTTGTTGCTGAGCCTGCAATCTTGGACTAGATGAACAGAGGTACATCCTTTTTCATTGTTAGATTTAGTGGGGTGACATTGGATCTATAATAGGGGATGCATGGCCCTCTCCACCCTGTGCAGGTCAGGTCTCACCTGGACTCATGTGTTCAGGACTAGGCACCACATTCTATCAGACATGTAGGTGTTATATATGTACACTGTGCCTATTTATGCAGGAAAAAGATGTGTTTTCCTATTAATGGATTTGTAAGTGGTGATCTCAATCTGATCTAATAAGCTGAGGTCTCAGATAACTCTAGGATGACTCTAGGTAAATGCCCAGTCTTTCAGAATTCCCTCCTCCCTTGCATACGAAATGTGGACAAAGGTTTGTTTTGTCTCAGTGACAGCCAAGGAGAAGAGACCTGGTCACACCAGGTACTGCAGGTCCTACCGCCCCCCGCTGGTCAGCGCTGCGCCTGGACGTTCTGTCCGTCTGCTACTGAACCCTGGCCATCAGGCAGGCATCTCCCTTCTCTAGTCCTGGCCAGGCACCGCCTCCTTCCCGCTGCCGCTGTGGACGCTGAGGTTGGCCTGTGATCTCACTGTGGTGACACCTCTGTTGAGCTCATCAGCCAGACCCTCAGCCAACTTATTTATTTTGGGCATGCTTCCTTCCATGTGTAATTTTACTGGGGGTGGGGAGAGCGGGAAGGAACTGCTAAAGAAGTGGGTGCTTTGGGAAAAAAGGAAAGGCCGAACCAACAAGGGGTCGATTGGGAAGTTGAGATGCTGCACAACACAAAAGCTCTCAAAACTTCCGTTTCACTTACCAGAGACGTGCGCAGGGGCACACATCGTGAGGAACCCTGTGGCTCCGATCCTCCTTTCTGTGGACCCATCAGCAAGAAAGGACAGAGGCTATGAGGGAGCAGGCCTGTCCAGGAAAGAGGGCTGGACATTCCCGCAAGCAACTCCCCAACCAGGGTGTTGCCAAGTGCTAGAACTGCTGCTTACAACTAAAAAGTCAGAGCGGCCTGAATGAGGCTGTCCTACTGCCCGTGCAGAAATGCCCCTGAGTGGACACAGCAAAAGTTACACTGGTTCTGGCAGCATCAGTGGGCACAGGGTTGGGTGCTAGTCACGCAGGGATTCAGAAAGCAGGACTAATGGGAAAGATGGTCAGCAAACAGATGTCACAGAAGCATGAGGCAGAGTGAGGCGTCGGAGCAGAATGGGGCTCTGGGGTGGCACGGTCCATGGAGAACGTGGTGTGAAGGTTATTGTGGTGTGGGGGGAGCTGGTTGACAGAACTAACATCGGCACACCCAGGGTACACCACCGTGTCCCCCATGCTGCCCCTTCCAGTCAGTGTGCAGAGCAAGCAGCTGCACAAAGTCCCTTCAACGCCACTGCAGATGCCCCTTGGAGCCTGGGCTTGATCACTGCACTCATTCGTGAAGTGGGGACTTTTCTTTAGAGAGCAGGAAGGGAGTAGAGAGGGAAAGAAATATGTAATGAGTTCCAGGAAAACACACCAAGCCTGAAACAATCCAGAAAAAGCGAATGTTACTATTTGCCTCAGCATCCCATTTTCCCTGATCAGCTTAATGTATTTCCTCTAGTACCAGTCATTTTATTTTTTCTTTTTTGACAGAGAGACAGACAGAGAGAGACAGAGAGAAGCGGGAGGGCCCAGAGCAGTCTCCATAGTTGACAACATTAATTTTCCAGTTTCACTGCACAGGTGGGCGCGGGGCTGTGCAGGGCAGGAACTGGGCCGGGAGCCTCCTGCATAGGCCCCGGCAAGAACTGAACTGGGGGCACACCCCAGCTCAGCATGTGGGTCCGCATGGGCCAGGCCTGGGATTCGATCCTCAAGCTCCAGAGCTACAAAGCGAGCGCTTAACCCGCTGAGCCATCCCAGCTTCCCCTATACCAGTCATTTTCCAACACGATATTTTGTGGCCTGATTTCCCTGTTCGGCTCTCCAATGATTGATAAAGAGGCCAGAACCCCATGCCACCCAGCTGGCCTGAGTGTCTTCTGTGTGGAAGACACTGGATTGTGGTTCTCCACCTCTCCCAGGACACGGAATGAGGGAGAACACGAGTATCCATCTTTGTTAGTACTGGCTCCATGGAAACAACCCATACCAAACAATTGGATCAATTTTATTTCAAAATTGTACAAAATGGCCTTAGGTGGCTATAAAAAACTTTGTCATCAGACACATGGAAATTCAGAAAGAACAACAAAACAGGTATCATTCACAGTGTAATGGAAAAGCTTTCTCCGAGGCAGAAATTACAACTCTTCCTTCTTCTTCCCTAGTCTTTCATGGTCTCCCTCCCGGAGGGTTCGAATAAAATTGGTAAATCCCAATTCCTGTAGGGAAGGGGAAGAGAAAGAGAACAAAAGGAACTTTAACCCTGTTATGGATGCATTCATACATTCCCTCCCTCACTCCCCATCCTTGACCCTCCATGAGGTCACTCCTCTGGATAGAGAGGCAGGTAGACCAGGTGGGCGTAGAGGCAGATGGTGATGCTGGGAGGGTCTGCTTGCCTACACAGAAGCTGTGAGAAGCAGGGAGGAAATCCTCCTGCACCTAGAAGCCACCCTGGCTCTGGGGACAGGACTTCTGTGACAACCCTTTGAGTCTTTTCTAGCCGGACTCAGACCCTTGCCTTTTCAGCTCTGACAGGCCACCTGAGTTCTGTGGCTGTTTCCCTGCCCATCAGGAGAAAGAAGAGCTCAGGAAGATTTCCTTCCCCAACTCACCGTCCGGTCGTTGTCATATTTTTCTACAAACTTCCCGTAGTGGTAGTAGTGGAACGTGGGGTAGCCCTTGATGGCCTCCTGCTGACACAAGTCCTGGTTATGATCTTTGACACAGTCAACAGCAGCACAGGTGATCTACGGGTGAAGAAAGGGAGCGTCAGCACAGGGGGCTCTGGCATGGGAGCTGAGGCCTGGACCCTCTGCACCCCGCCCGCACGCTGGCCCATGGCACATGCTTTGTGGGGCCTTTCTCCCCCATAGCAGGGAGGAGCTGAAGCAAAGGATCCCCTGCAGGAGCTCCCTTCAGAATGATGGGGCCTGTTTTCGATTTCCAAGGCAGATGGGTAAGGATGGGGGACTCATCTTGGAGTGCCTCAGGTTACCCTTTAAAATCAGAGGTACAGTCAGCTCTCTGTATCTGTGGGTTTTGCTTCCAGAGTCAACCACCTGCAAATCGTAAATATTAGGGGAAAAAAAAATCCCAGAAAGTTCCAAAAAGCAAACCTTGAATTTGCCACATGCTGTGTACTATTGAATCCATGTGAATGAAGCAGTGTAGGTACACCCTGCTGTAGACTATATGCAAATATGTTGTATGCAACTACTATATAGCACCATTTTATGTAAGGGACTTGAGCACCCTAAGATTTTGGTGTCTGTGAGGGTCCTGGAACCAATCCCCTGAGGATACCAAAGAATTACTTTATAATGACCAAAAGAGAAATGATGACTTCAAAGCAGTTGTAAACACCACAGGTTTTGTGATGCTTTCTGGTAGGCACTGTGGAATCCATTCAGTTATCAACCAATATTCTCTGAATATCTGTTTGGGAGGAAGTATAGTTCCAAGGTTAAGAACAGAGTTCTTAAGTTTCTCAAGTACAACTCTTAACTTGGCTACATACTAAGACTTTAAGAAAAAAAAAAAAATTACCTAGCCTCTTGGTGCCTCGATTTCCTCATCTGTAATATGAGGATAACAGTACAGAGGTTATGAGGATGTTATGCAGATTGATTAATATTGTTGGGTGAGTTGGAACTGGCCCTGGCAAGTGGTCAGTAAATGTCAGCTGCTGTTATAACCACTCCTACTGGCCCCAGACACAAGCTCTGTCCCCACTGGGAGCTCAGCATCGGCTCAGGAAGTTGGATAAAGAGACAATTCCAAGGCATGATGGGAGGTCTGACGGAGACTGTCCCTGGCACCACGAGAGCCTAGGGGAACTGAGCAAAGGCACTCTGCATGGTGAGCCATCTGAGCCAAGGCCTGGAGGAGGAGGTGAAGAAAGTTCCACCCAGGGGGGCACAGGAACTGGAGAAGAGTTCAGCATGACCAAAGCAGTTTTCGGTCCTAAACAGGCTCCCAATTGGCCATTGACCTCTTCTTTCCCATCTTACAAATTCCACATGCTGGGTAGTTTTTCCTCTTTATTTATTGTTCTTTCAAAATAAGAATGTATAAAGCAGGCACCCAGGGAACTTTTCCCCTGTTCAGGGTCACAAGGCAGAGGACAGGGGAGAGAGGGCGAAGTAATGGCAACACACAATACAAAAGCATCACAAAAGAGAAGAGGGCTGCTTTTGATGAGAGGCAGCATTTATCCAAGTCCTGCTAGGGGGACAGGGGGACCCACACAAAGTTCAGTCATCAAGTGAATGCCATTCTTACAGCCGAAAGACACATAACAGGTGTGATCATTTTAGAGACCAATGAATGCTCGTAGGTAATTAAAAGTAGGTGATTTGATAAGATAATAGCTAGAAGGGCTTTCGCCAGGATGGCCAAGGAGGCCTTTCCAAGGAGTGATGTGATCTGAGACCTGACTGATGGGTGAGGAGGCAGCCGGCTGCATGAAGGGCATCCGCATAGAAGCAGTAGCCTGTGCCAGGGCCTGAGAGAAGAATAACTGTGGTGTCTCTGAGGGCTGGAGCCCATTCAGGAATTCAGATTGAACCATTACCACGGCTTGAATTGTGAAATAACCACAATTCACATAGTTCTTGGGCTGCCAGTTATGCACATTATCGGTCACTTACCTTGTGCCCAGGTGAGCAGGGCCATTGTTCTGGGAGCAGCAGGACTGACAGAGTGTCGAGTGAGGTATGGCCTGAGTTCTGGTCACCTGTGTCCCACACCTGCCCTTCCTCACCCACCCTCATGAGTTTCTTCAGCTATATAGCATTCTCTATAGTAAGACTCTATGGAGCAGAGTTTGCAAACTCGCTGCAACACAATCCATATCTGGCTCTCAGTCCTGTTCTATTTCTCTCACATAAAATAAAAAAAATAAAAAATCCAAATTAGCTGCCAACCTACAGAAAGAGCCAGAAGATTTTTATATAAAGGTTTGCCTCGCCAGCTTCTCTTCAAAAGCCAGATTTGATGGTACTTGCTCTGCAACAACTTGAATTGTTGAATAACTACAATTCACACAGTTCTTTGCCTGCTGGTTAAGTTGTCCCCACAGGCAACAACCTGCTAGAGCAGAGGGGCGGCTGTCTCCTTCAAAGGCAGGTTCAACTCGCCCTTTGCTGGCGTCCCTGTGGAGTTTGATCCGACAGGCCGGCAGGCTGACTGAGAACCCCAGCTCACCCTCTAACGCACTTTGGAGAAAAATGATCTAGAAACGTGAGGCTGATGCTCCTCTGATGGTCCCGTGGGTTCTGTTTCTCTGGGCAGGCTCCGACGGCCCTGACCGGAGGAGACCCTGCCCACGGGGCAGCCATCACATCCGCCCCTGGCCAGGGGTCAAGTCTCCCCTGCTACGCAGTGAAAGTGTCTGATGCGTGTCACTCAGGGCTGCTGCTCTCCCTGCGTCGGCTTTAAATTATGAATTTAATTTGTATACATGCCCTGGAGCTGTAAGAAATGTAGTGTATGATTTTATAAATCTACTAAATTAAAAATGTGTACTTATTCTGAATTACCTAAACTAGCTGCCAGCCGTACCCACAGAGGGCTACTTCTAGCTGCAAAGGCGCATGCTCCACACCCAGTTTCCATCACAGGAGAGACAAGTGCGGCCCTCTCTAAAGAAAAGGGTGTAGACTCTTTGGAAGGAAGGCAGCGAATAAACCTTTCTCATCTCTCCCAATTTCACTGAAGTGCCTGCCCCGCTTCACACCCACTCAAGATTCGTACTGACTCACCCACAGCATCAAATGTACACCTCTAACTTCGAGGTTTGCTCCATGGCAGGTGGCTGCTGGTGCCCTGCTGTGTCCCCTTGGCCCAGCACCTGCCACTGGCACCTGCAACTCCTGGCTGCAGAGAGCTGGAAGACCAGACAGGGCTCAAGGACATGTCCCCTTGGCTTCCTCGACCTCCAAGTAGACAACTGTCTCTGGCGAGGCGTTCAGGGGTAGCCTAGTTAGCCACGCAGCAAACTGCTCACTAGTGCGCCTGCTCTGGTTCTGTCCCTGTCAGGCCTGCATCCCCTCCCTTAGCAGGGGTTTATTTGGGAGACCACCTTCTGAAAAAACTCCCTGCACAGAGTGAGTCCCAAGCCCACGGTGGCTTCTGGGAGAACTCTGACAAAGCCTGTTTATCCAATTCCAATGCAGCCCCTTCCCTGATGGGTAACTCTGGGCTGGTCATTTAACCTACGATTCAATCTCCTCAGGAAAATGAGTGGGAGGGAAACAACGCATGGTGGACTAAGCTCCTGTGAGGATAACATGACCTAATGCGTTTAAAGTATTAATGAGAGAGGAACTCTCAGGAAATATCAAACATGTTATTGTTCCTTCATTTAGTCAATATTTACAGAGGTCTCGGGACTTAAGACGGGGGTGGGGGGGGTGGGGGGGTGGAATTCAAGGACAAATGAGGTCCCTGCCCTCAGGGAGCTTTCCCTCCTGGCTAAGCAGACGGCTTTGTAAACATGGGGACTATATTCAAGACCAGAGTTACAGTAGCCTCTGGGCCAATTGCAGAGGAGGGGCTCCTGCTGCCTCAGGGTGACCTTCACACCAGGGGACACCCTGATGTGCAGTGAGACAGCCCCACCCTGCAGCCCAGTGGTCACCTGACCCCTGCCAGTGTCCAACTTCCACCTTGAATCCTTGCCCTCCATGGCCCCTTCCACCACACCATCTGTTCCAAACACCATCAACATGCAGGCCTTTTACCCATCTGGTGTGTCAAGTCTTAAAGTCCCCCAGTAAGCTCCTGGGAGTGGGGCAGAGGCTCCCCAGCTAAAATACGAGCCGTCTCTCGTGGCTTTATTGATTCAGTAAAATAAATCTCTGCAGGAGCTAATATTGACTTTGGCTATGAACGTGGAAGTGAGCAACCAACTGCATATCGATTGGGGAAGGAGCAGGGACTGGCTTCTGGGTAGAAAACAAGTACAATTCCAGCTAAAAGGTGGCAGCATGGGGTGTCCGGAGACCCAGTCCAGCTGCAGTGACCCACTGGGCATCTCACAGCTCCTCTCCGGGCCTTGATCCCTTACGAGTGGAAGGAGAAAGCTGGACAGGGCACTGGTCCCCAAACACCGGCCTGTGGCCTGCACAAGAGCCAGCTCTTATACATCACTAACCTTGGAACCATCCCCCAGAGTCTGATTTGATAGTTCTAGGATGGCACCCCGCAATGTGGCATCAGTCACTTTAGTCCCCCAGGCGGGACTGCTTTCCTGTGGTTACTGAGAGCCACCTCCAGGAACCCCAGGCCCGGCAACAGCCTGGGACAGAAAAGTTAAGTGAAAACAAGTGACGGTGATCCCTGGCTTGGCATAAAGGAAGTGGGAAGGAGAGACAGAGAGAATGACCCCAGCAAAAGGCCAGCAACACCACTGGCCCAAGTTAAGACAATGAAGCAAAGGTGTATCAGCGTCTCACAGAAGGAAGGGGTCACCATAAAAACAGGGCAGCTGCGCATCTGCAGAGGGAGGGGAAGAGGAGGGCTGACCCTCAGCTGCTCACTCTGGGCTCGGACAGCCTGGCCTCGTTGAGACTGCTGACATGATCCCTTCCCAGACTCTAGAGCCACAAAGACCAGAGCAGCCAGGGGGCACCTCCTCACCCTCCTATCTGTCCAGATCACTGAGAGTATGCATGAGGGGTGATGGGACTCGACTTGGAGAGACTGCCAGTTGTCCTGGCTCCCGGGAGTCAAGGCCTCCCCACAACACCTGACACCCAGACTGGGAGGGAGCCCCGCAGGGACTGGCAGCCTGGGCTATGCTGAACCTTCCAGGAGCTCCCAGAGGAGGCAGTTGCCCCATCGTATGCACAGGCCCTAGAGGCAGAAGTAGGTCAGGCTGTGAGGGAGATGGAAGATGGGACGCCCCTTCTGGCCACGCCTCTCTCACTGCAGGCCAAGTAGCAGGTGGAGGAGAAAAATGGTTCTGGTCCTCATATTCCCTCCTGGAGGGGTGAAGGGTACCACAAAGGCACAGCCAGGGCTAGTGGGTGACGCCAGGTCTCCCTGAGCCTAGGGCAGGGTCCTGGGGTCTGAGTTCCCAGAGTGCTCCCACGCTCCACACATATGTCTGTGTTCTGGGTGCCCTCCTCTGACTTGCTGCCCCATGTAGCTCTCCCCACCCCATCAATGCCATTCCTGGTGACCTAGCATCTGCGTCCAACCTGTTCCGGCTGTGCCTGAGGACTCCACCTGGGAAAATAAGGCAGAGATGCCTATGACTTTGGGTTGGCTGTGTTTCTGGGGCCTCTCAGAGGACAGATTCCCACGACATTGGCAATGGTCTCTGTGTTCATCTACACCAGCACCTCAGCTTTACAGAGAAGGGAACTCAAGGCCTGGAGCACCGATGACTTCTCCCAGGTCACACAGATTAGGAGCAGCCAAGCCTCACCAGCCTGGGCTCCGGGGTCTTTTCCCGGGAGCTTGACAACTCGCCCAGGAGCCACACACTGCTCTACTGGTGGCGGCTGACACTGGCCGTGGGAGCTGCCTGGGGGCCGCCCTGTCCCAGCACTCTAATCCAATCTGCAGCTCTAGGTTGTTAGGTTTATGCTTCATCAGCCCTCCCCGCAGGGGCTCTCACTTAGGAGAGATGAGGCTCCAGAGCTAGCCTGCCCGCCTCCACCTCTGCTCCTGACAGTTGACTTTTGCTGGATATTTGTATTTGTATTTTAATTATATAAGTGATGCATGACTACAAATCCTACTGTAAAAACGTTCAAGCTCTAAAAATATATGTATACAGATGATGCCTTGCTTGCCCACACTGAGCGGTTACAGGCCCCTCCTCCAAGGAAGGCTCAGTGTTTCCCTTTCAGTTGAAGCCTAAATTTAGCCCACTCTATCCTGCCTTAAGAAAAACGAAGGTCCTGGTTCCCAGGAACCCCCGGTCTCAGCTGATCCGCTCTGGGAAAAGGACTGAATGGAAAGGAGGAAGGTGTAGGAACTGGTGACAGGGCTAAGTTGAAGGCAGGACAAGCGATGAAGAGGGGGATCCTTACCTTTCGGTCATCTCTGAAGACGTTGGCAGTGGCAGTAAAGTGTGGAATGACCTTCTTACAGTGTGGGCACCCTGCATAGGAGGGGAGAGAATGTTACATGTGAAGGGGAGGCTGCAGAGCCAGGAGGCCTTCCTGGACCTCCAGAGAGGCCTCTCCAGCAGCTTCTGTTCACCCGACCGACTGTGCGAGTTTATCTGACTCCCTCCCGCTGCACACCCCATCGGACGATGTCCACACATCAACCCTGCCACTCAACCACCATCCTGTGTGTCTGTCAGCATGAGGGCTGTGTAGGAATCCCTGTGCAAGCAGCAGGCCCACTCCTGCCTAGGACCTCCCATCCCATCCCCTCCCATCCTATGCCCAGACTAAGAGGCTACGGGTGTGGGAAACAATCCTTCCACGGAGCTGTGTTCAGGGCTGGAAGAACCTGGTCTAAGTATAGAGGGAGCTTCGTTTGGGCTTAGCCGAGGTGGATGTGTGCTCTGGATTCTCTGAATCTGTTATAAATGCCCCTTCTCATGCCCCATTGAAACTAGCAATTCTCTTTATTTCTTGACTGAGAAAGTGGGCTGGAAAGGGGACCAGGAGTAACCACTCTGCCTGAGACCCCACCGCTCATACTTTGCTACTAATTTGCACATTCCCAGCAAGCCCCACCCCTGCCCCAGACCAAGCAGCCAAGCCAGGCCCCCGGTCCTCACACTGTCCTTCTACCCTCTGCTCTTCAATCAGCCTGAATGTGGGATCCAGGAACAGGAAAGCCCAACTCAGGCTGAGAACCGGACAAGCGGGGTCTGTGTGTGTGTGTGTGTGTGTGGTCCCTGATGCTTCTCAGGGCCTGGGTTCCCGATGCAGGAGGAGAGAGGCCCATCAGAACGAATGAGGACCTGTGACTCCTGAGGCCCTGGCTGTAACTGTGGTGTGCATACCTTCCTGTCTCTCTTGTTCCGTGTGACACTCTGAGCCCCTGTGGTTCTGACCACAGCATCTTAGGAACAGGCTGGCCCCTGTGTGGGGCCCCTAATTCCCAGCGAGCCCAGGACATCATCCCCTGAGGAGGGAGCTGGGGCAGCTGCAGGCTGCTCTGGCCCAGACCCTGTGCAAGCCCCTCCCTCCGTGAAAGCGATGAAAACCCAAGCCCATCCCTTCTCCCAACCGTTCCCAGATACTGAACACAACTGCCAAGAGAATATAAGGGCTTCAAGGGGAGGATTTCCATGACTGTGGCAATTAAAATTCTGATCAAAACACAGGTGGGAGAGGCTAACTGCCCTGTGGGGAGACCTGAATCAGCCAGATTCCTGACAAAGAGCAGGCCCCCTGGCCCTCACTTGGGAAAGCCAAGGCGTGGAACAGAAATGGCCTTGCTCATATGCCTTCTCTCTTTTTAAAATAAGATAATAATGATTGGCACTTCAAAGGGTTTTGTGAAACCAAATGAAGGCTAAGCTATTACTTCAATCTGAAGTTAGCACTTGAGCCAGTTCCTGAGATGGGCAGGACCTCCCAGGTGGCCTGGCCAGCAGAATGGCCAGCGGCCCCTGCACAGTGTGGACAGTGGTGGGGGAGGGGGCTTGGAGGGCTTTCCCAACATCCGAGCTAGGAAGAGAGAAGAGCGGAGCTGCTTAGGTGTCATGTCAAAGCTCAACAGACAAAGTGCCTAACTCATGGCAGATAACAATAGGTGTTTTTTACATTGCCTCAGTGGCAACAAGAATACATCACTAGTGTGACCTAAGAGAGGGAATAGCTCAAACTCATGAACATTTCAAACTATGAAGGAATGACAGCATGCAGTTTTGAAAGCATTTAAAGAGCACAGTGGGGGGAAGCCGGGATGGCTCAGTGGGTTGAGCGCTCACTTTGCAGCGCCGAGGACCAGGGATCGAATCCCGGCCCTGGCCATGCGGAACCATATGCTGAACTGGGAGCTCCCCCAGTTCAGTTCTCTCTCTGTCTCTGTCTCTGTATATATCTCTCTCTCTGTCAAAAATAAAAATAAGTAAATAAAAATATATTTAAAGATGTTACTAAAGCTAAAGTCATATAAAAAATTTAAAAAGTAGTTTCTTTAAAAAATAAATAAATAAATAAATAAAAATAAAGAGCACAGTGGATGTGCTGGTTGACAAGGCTCATCAAAGCATGATCGTGGCACCTAGAGGCCCCTCCTGCACGGTATGGACGCCCTCTAACAGCACCAGGCTACCCTCCCTTTCCAATCTCTTCACTTACTGAAGGTATAAAGGTAACTATCGGCCTAATGAAAGTTCCTGTTATCATCAATTTCAAGTATCTAGGGCTCAGATTAATGGTCTATTGTTGCAGCTAATTTTCTCCTTATCCAAAGGAAAGAGCACAGCAGATGAATAACTGAAGGGGAGGCCACTTTAAAAAGGGCAAGAAGATGGTGTCAAGGTGTCAGATGGGCCAGCAAGGCATGACTTTTTAATCTGGGCTCTTTAAAAAAAGGTACTGATGGGGAAAGCCGGGACGGCTCAGCGGGTTGAGCGCTCGCTTTGAGGCCATGAGGACCGAGGATCGAGTCCCGGCTCCGGCCCAGGCAGGACCCACGTGCTGAACTGGGGAGTTCCCACAGTTTGGTTCTCTAACTGTCTCTGTCTCTGTCTCTCTCTCTATCTGTCAAAAAGTAAAATAGAAATAACTATGCACTGAA
>PVKE010024323.1:0-23897 GCA_004027555.1 Craseonycteris thonglongyai | reverse complement strand
GGTGGGAGTGGGCACTAGATATAAGGTGATGGAAGGGGAACTGATACTGAGTGATGGGCACATAATACGATGCATGAATGATGTGATGTGAACTTGTACATCTGTAAACTGTCTAATTGTTACCAACCAATGTAACCTCATCAAATTTAACAATGAATTAAAAGTAAATAAATAAATAAAATAAAATAAATAAATAAATAAATAAATAATAGTGGAGAAGTAATCAGGACTTATACTAAACTCAGGTTTGAATCCCAGCTCTGCTTCATCCTAGCTTTGAGCCCAGGCAAGAAAACCTAAATACCAAGGCTGTTGGGAAGCAAGCAGCTAACCTGTGAAGAACCTGGTACTTAGAAATACTCAGACCCACCATGACTGGCCTGATTTGGGAACGGAAGGATAGAAGTTGTCTCCAAAGTGGTGAACTAGGGCCCCTGGTCTGCAGCAAAAGTCAGGCATCATGGCAAAACCAATGATATACAACTATGGAGACTGTTCTGGGCCCTCCTCCTTCTCTCTGCCTCTCTCTCTCTCTCTCTCTCTCTCTCTCTCTCTCTCTTTCTCTCTCTCTCCAAGACAATAAAAATAAATCTTAAAAAAAGAAAAAGAAATACTCAACACTTGGAGTATTTGAATAGGTTGTACAGATGTAATGATTATTGAACCAGCCAAACAAACCCAAGGTCATGAACTGGACCTGTTTCCACTTGTTCACACTCAGATTTTTATTGCAACCCCACTTAATTGCATGTACTAAAGCAGTTTTTATCAAGCAATGACAAATTATCTGATCACAGGACTTCTCTTTAATGGGCATGAACTCGTGATAATCTTTGCAAACTGTGGCTCAGATCTTTTCTGGTCACATCTTTGGCAGATAACTTTAGTCACATTTAATATATTTCCTTGAGGTTCATATGCCTCCAAAATAACACCTAAAATATCAATTAATCTAAAAGCTGAATGTAGACGAAAAGGCATGTGTTCTAGAGCCAGGTACATTTTAATCCCAGCTTTGACACTTATTTACCTGTGGAGAGTTAAGTAACCTCTTTGAACATCTGCCTCCTCGTCTGTAAAATATGGACAATATTGACCCTTTTGGACAGAGTTGTTAAAAGAATGAAATGGGTACAATCAAATATTTAATTAAATAAGTGAATATGTAAAGTGCAAATAACCTTACCAAACACTTGGTAAGTGCTCAATAACATGAACTCCCTTCTTTACCTTACTTATACACCCCCACCCACCCCCAAAGGTAGAGAATGAATCTGATTGGTCAAACCAATAGCCATAGAATACAAAAAAATAGCTCTGGTCCTGCAGGAAGAACTATTATCATGGAGACTACGGTCATACAGCAGATTTCAGGACTCCTGGGTAAAAAGACAGCTTTTTAGTAAGATTTTTGTTCACTTTCCCCAAAAAAACAGCTATTTTTTTTTCTGCTAGCTATAAAAATGACTCAGATGATTAAATAGAACCCTGGTGGAATCAGCTATACCATCTCTTAAGAAGTTGCATAAGGGAAGAGACTAAAAAACTGGCAGATTGTTTCCAGGCTAGAGATGGTAAGAATATATCCACTGCCCACCCTTGCCACAGAAATTCATGCCCACTGTTTGGATGGAGTGGGGGAATTGAAGGCAGACACAAGTCAACTAGTATCTGGGTTCAGCCCATGCAGTGCCTAGAGCAGAACAGCTGGCTAAGAGTATTGGTTCAGAAATTTGACAACTCACTAGGGGTGTGCGTGTGTGTGTGTGTGTGTGTGTGTGTGTTTAACTAGCTTGCAAAATGTTGAGTTTCCCTTCTTCTCGTGGTCATTTGGTGAGGATGTTTTTATTGGCAAAGAGCAGCAAGAGCTAGGTACCAGAAATATCTGCAAACAGGTTTCCCCATTACTATTAAGATTCATGTTTTGTTACAAATCTTTGTCTTTCTTGGGGGAGACAAGGGAGGGCATTTACAGGTGTTGAGTGGCTCAATAACAAAATGGAGATGGCAGAGGAATGTCAGTGAACTTGAAGAACAATCAATAGAAATTATCCATTATAAACAACAGTGAGAAAAATAATTGAAAAAATCAACTGAGACTCAGTGACCTGTGTATAGCCTCAAGCATCTAACATTTGTATTGTTTGAGTCCAAACAAAAGGAAATAAAGATGTTAGTAAAGAAAAATAAATGTGAAGAAATCATAGCAAACAACTTCCCTGGTGTAGTAAACATATATAAATTTACAAATTCAAAAAGTTGAGCAAATCCTAAATAATATAATCTCTAAGAAAACCACGTCATATCCAACCATATCATAATAAAACTGCTGGAAATCCAAGATTAAAAAAAAATAATACCTTGCAGCTGAAGAAAAGGACACTTTACACATAGGGAATAATAATTCAAATAACTGTTTTTCATCAGAAACCATGGCAGTCAGAGATAGTAGGTCAAATTTTTAAGTGCTAGGAAAGAAAGAACCTATGAACAAAGAATTATAAATCCACAATTATATTTTTAAGATTTATTTTATTAATTTTGAGAGACAGAGAGAGACAGAGAGAAGGGGGAGGGCCCAGAGCAGTCTCCATAGTTGTACGCCATCAGTTTTCAACATGGTTTCATTCCACACAGGTGGGTGGGGCCACGCAGGGTGGAAAATGGTCTGGGAGCCTCCTGCATGGGACACAAGCCCCCTTGAGCTAGGGGCTGAACCAGGGGTTGAGAACTGAACTGGGTGCCTCCTGCATGGGAAGCACACCCCAGTTCAGCACATGGGTTCGTATGGGCCGGGGCTCGGATTCGATCCTCAGTCCCCAGGGCTTCAAGGCAAGTGCTTAACCCTCTGAGCAATCCCAGCTTTTCCCCCACCACCACAATTATTTTTAAATAATTTAACATTCTTCTCACAGTAGTAGATAAAAGAAGTAGGCAAAAATCAGCAAGGATATAGAAGAACTGAGTAAAAGTGTCAACCAATTTGACCTAATTAGCATTTATAGAACAAATTACTCAAAAGCAGCTGAATGCACATTCTTTTCAAGTGCATATAAACATCCACCTAAAAAGACCATATTTTGAGTCATAAAGCAAACCTTAATAAATTTAAAAGAATTAGAATTACACAAAGTATGTTCTCTGTCCATGACGAAATTAAACTAGAAATCAGTAGCAGAAAAATATATGGAAAATTTCCAAATATTTGAAAATTAAACAACATAATCCCACCAAACCATAAGTCAAAGAGGATGAAAGAAAATTAAACATAGCATATCAAATATTAAAGGGGGGGGTAACAACAAAATGGCAGCATATCAAACCAAAAAGTTTCTACACAGCAAAGGAAACTGTCAACAAATTAAAAAGGAAACCAACCAAATAGAAGAAAATATTTGGGGAAGCCGGGATGGCTCAGTGGGTTAAGCGCTCACTTTGCAGCGCCGGGGACTGAGGATCGAATCCCGGCGCCAACCCGTGCGGAACCATATGCTGAACTCAGAGCTCCCCCAGTTCAGTTCTCTCTCTGTCTCTGTATCTCTCTCTCTCTCTCTCTCTCTCTCTCTGTCAAAAATAAATAAATAAAAATATATTAAAAAAAATATTTGCCAACAATGCCTCCAATAAGGGGATAATATCTAAAATATATGAAGAACATATACAGCACAAAAAGAAAAAAACAAATGATCCAATTTAAAAAATGGACAGAAGACCTAAATAGACATTTCTCCCATGAAGACATACGAATGGCCAACAGATATATGAGAAAATGCTCAATATCACTAGCAATTAGGGAAATGCAAATTAAAACCACAATGAGATACCACCTCACACCTGTTAAAATGGCTATAATCAACAAAACAAGAAGTAACAAATACTAAAGAGTCTGTGAGAAAAAAGGAATACTCAAACACTGTTGGTAGGAATGTGAATTAGTACAACCACTATGCAAGGAAGTATGAAGAAATGGGACATAAAATTAGAAACAGGACAGCCATATGACCCAGCAATTCCTCTTCTGGGCATCTACCCACAAAACTCGAAAACCTTTACTTACAAAGATATATGTATGCCAATGTTCATTGCAGCACAGTTTACAGCAGCCAAGTCATAGAAACAACCAAAGTGTCCTTTGATAGATGACTGGATAAAGAAGTTGTGGTACATTTACACAATGGAATACTGGCTCCGCAATAAGAAAAGATAAAATACAGCCATTTGTGACAACACAGATGGACTCGAAACCATCTTATTAAGCGAAATAAGTCAGATTGAAAAAAATCAAGAAATATATGACCTCTTGTATAGGTAGAATATAAAACTGAAAGTAACAAAGAAACAAAAACTCATGGTTCAGTCAATAGTTTAGTGGTTACCTGAGGGTAAGGGGGTAGGGGAGTGGGAGAGCAGGGGTGGGGGAGTAAGAAGGGGGCATCAAATATATGGTGATGAAAAGTAAGCTGGTGTTGGGTGGTGTGCACATAATGCAGTGCATAGACAATGTAATTGTTACCAACCAATGTCACCCCAATAAATGTAAAAATAAAAATAATTTTAATTAATTTTAAAAAATTATATATATATATATATATATATATATATATATATATAGTGATGGAAAGAGAACTGATTTTGGGTGACGAGCACATAACAGAATGTATAAACAGTGTAATATAAAATTTTGCACATGGAAACAATGTAATTGTTATCAACTGTCATCCCAATAATATGGTGAGCACATAATGCAATGCATACACAATATAATATAGACCTATATATCTGGAAACTATCATTGTTATCAACCAATATCATCCCAATAAATTTAACAATAAAAAGATTTTTTTTAAAATATAAAAATAAATTTAACAATAAAAAATAAAATTAAAGATACAATATTTTTTTTAAGTTTTATAATACATTAATTAATTTTTTAAATTGAGGGTGTTGGTTAACACCATACAGAGAGGGAAATGTATAGCATTGCATGCTTAAATTGGAATACAAAGTGTGGTCCAATATCAAGTACTTAACTCAAGGTTCCAACTTAAAAATCTAGGAAAAAAAGGAGCAATCTAAACTCAAAACACACAGAAGAAAATAATAAAAATAAGCATAAAAATCAGTGATATTGAAGACAAACAAAATAGAGAATAATCAATGAAACCAAAAGCCACTTATTTGAAAAGATCAATAAAATTGATAAATATCTAACGAGACTGATTTAAAAAGGGAGAAAAGAAAAAAATTACCAATATGAGGAGCAGAAGGGGGATGGTCACTATAAAATCATCGGCTGACTGTGAGAAGCATAGCAGACCAAGTAAACATCAATAGAGGAAAAAGAAAAATCTTAACTGAATATCTTGGCATGAGAAAGGTGTGTGCAGAAATGGTTCCAAAGCAGTTCATCAATGAACAAAAGCAAAGGAGAGTTGAAGTTTGCCAAGACCTTTTGGAGAGGCAAGACAAGGTTTTGGGCCATGTTATCACCAGTAATGAAACATGGGCGTACCAATAAGACCCTGAAACAAAGTGTCCAAATGAACAATTGAAGTCAGCCAATTCTCCACAACCAAAAAATTTAGTCAGTCCAAACTGAGTTGAAATCATGTTGCTAACCTTTTTTGATATCAGCGGAATTATTCATTATGAAGCTGTACCAACTGGACAATCAACCAAGTTGTTATTTGGAAGTGCTGAAAGGCTGCATGAAAATGTGAGATGAGAGAGCAACAAGATGGCAGCATGGGAGGAGAACCCTGATACCTACCTGGGAAGGGACTTCTGAACAAAGGAGAATCTACAGGGGAAACCTTGAGAAACACCCTCAACTGAGAGAGCCACACAATGCAAAACAACACCTGAAGGTTAGAGGAAAAAGGGGCAAGTGGGAGAGGGAAGGGGAAGAAGCAGTATAAGGATGGGGTGCAGAACATGACCTGGGGCTGACAGAAAAAAAAAGGGATCAGGGAACTACGGTCAGAGTGGAGCTAGATCCTGGGTGGGCTGGAAGCCAAGACTGGAGAATAGTGGAAGCCTCATAAGACTGTGGACAATTTAACATCCAAACCCAAGAGGTGGCATGCTGTGCCCCACTCAGATCACTGTGCCTGAGGTGGAATGGGGACCACAGAGCAGAGGAGGCTAAACTTCCCAAAGTGGTGAAAGAGCAGGGCATCAGCCTGCCAGCTGCAGCTTGGCACATCAAGTTGCTGGTTTGCAGAAGCAGCACAGCTGAGCTGAATACGAATCAGCTCTCAGGGAGCTATTTTCCAAACCATTGGCTCTTAAAGTGAAAGAGCAGTCTGAGAAGAGCAAAGAACAGAAAAAGACCAAGCCATGTGCCTCAGATCTGGTGGGCTGGGCTTCTTGCCTATGGCAGGACCTGGGCCCTTATTCTGGCTGTGCCTGCACACCCAGCTTGCTACTGGCTTTCAAAGTGAAAGCACAGCCATAAAAGAGCAGAAGATGGAAAAAGACCAAGCCATGGTCCTTGGCTCTGGTGGGCCAGCCTCCCTCCCCAGGGTGGGAGCTGGGTCCTTAGCTTAGCTGTGCTTGCACACCCAGCACCCAGTCACTGGGATCAGCACCTGAAGCCCAGAAGCACAGACTCAAAAAAGTAAATAGTCTCTGGGTGATGGTGAGACTTGGAGCACATTCAGAAAGGCAAAGCACCCTTCTGGAGGGTGCCGGGGAGGTAAATGCAAGGCTGCAATGCATGCCAGCCCCACTACTCATGGCTTTATACCAGCTGGGCCAGCACCCTGAAGCCTAGAAACACCAAACCAAACAAAACTGTCTCTGGGCATGACTGATTCTAAATCCAGATCCATGAAAATAGAACATGCCCCAGGAAAAGTGTCAAGACAGCACACACACTGGCCCACCAGCCCCCCTGCTGACAGAGAAAGTTGCTATTGTGTCTCAGACCCACTCCAGTTACTACCCACACTCCCCCAACCCCAACCACATTTAACTGCTCTGCCTTCTATCAGCTAAGCCAGTAACCTAGAGTGCAATCCCAGTACACAGAAACTGACTGCTTCCCTCAACCTTCTCCCAAAACTCGTCCCCCCTCAACTGAGCCCTTACTGCAACCTGCTACACTGCACAGACATACCAGGCTGCATTCAGACCACAGCCCACCTCAATATACCAAAGAGGGGAAGAGTCGAGACTAAAACAGTTGGGACAAAAATTTTTTTTTAAGAGAAACCCATCTTCTAGCAGAGCCCCGAGAGGAAAAACATACCTATGCCTAAGGCAAAAACAAACAAACAAAACAAACAAACAAAAAAACATCAAATAAAATGAGCACCTCAGAATTCAAAGCCACTCCAAAAGAATATAGAAAATCTTTAGAAAAGGCACTAACAGACTTGGAAACAAATAATCTAAGTGAAACAGAATTCAGGGCTGCAATTCTCAAGAAACTCAGAGAGCTCAGTAAATGCTGGCAAAGTACCCAAACACAGTTAAATGACCTCAGTAAAAAATTTCTGATCAAAATGAATATTTTACCAACAAAATTGAGAGGTTAGAACAGAACCAAAGGAACTCCTTGAAATAGAAGCATAATGGGAGAGCTGAGAAAAGAACTAACCAGCATAGAAAACAGGGCAGACCAGCTGGAGAAAAGAATTAGTGACATCAAAGATAGAAACATGGAAATTGCACAGATGGAAGAAGAAAGGGATATGAGAGCCAAGAGAAATGAAAGAGCCCTACAAGAACTCTCTGACTCCATCAGAGAGAGCAATATTAGAATAATAGGGGTACCAGAAGGAAGTCAGATGGAATCTCCTCAGAGCTTTTAAAGTAGATAGTAGATGAGAATTTTCCTAACCTATGGAAAAAAGTGGAACCCCAAATTTAAGAGGAAATCAGGAGCCCTAGCTACCTAGACCCTAGCAGATCTTCTCCAAGGCACATTGTTTTGAAGATGACAAAAACCAAAGACAAAGAAAGAATCCTCAAGACTTGCAGGGGAAAAAAATACATAACTTTCAAAGGAAAACCTATCAGGCTGTCATCAGACTTCTCAACAGAAACTCTCCAAGCCAGGAGGGAGTGGAGCCCAAACTTCAAAATTTTAAGAGAGAAATTTTCATCCAAGAATTAACTATCCAGCAAAATTAACCTTTAGATATGAAGGAGGAATTAAGGCCTTTTCAGATATACTGAAGCTGAGGGACTTCTCCAGCACAAGACCAGCATTCCAAGAAACCCTGAAGGAGGTTATTCGACCTAAATTAACCCTCTTAGTGCTACCTTTTGCCAGCGGTACTAGTGAGAAATGCAAAGGGTAATTTAATGGTCTATGTATGAACCAATATATCGACCCACCGTACTTTTTGCCCGAGATACAAAAGTCAAAATATTGGCCTATCACACTAAAAGGGTTAAGAAATCAAAATAAATGGAGAAAAGTTGGGACAACAAAGAAATAAAAAGGAAGGAAGAAATGTATACAGAAAATCCTCATATATCAATCATCACCCTAAATGTAAATGGACTGAATTCACCAATATAGAGGCAGAGAGTAGCCAACTGGATTAAAAAAACAAAATCCAACCATATGCTATCTACAAGAGACACACCTCAGCCACAAGGACAAACATAGACTCAGGGTAAAAGGATAGAAAACAATACTCCAGGCAAATGGCAGTCAGAGAAAAGCAGGAATGGTCAAACTAATTTCTGATAAAATTGCCATCAGGATTAAAAAAGTAATAATATATAAAGATGGACATTTCATATGATAAAAGGGAAAAATGCATCAAGAAAGCATGACACTCATCAATATATATGCCCCGAATCAGGAAGCACCAAAATTTACAAAGCAATTACTAGAAGATCTAAAAGGAGAATTTGACAAAAACACAATTATAGTAGGGGACCTAAACACCCCCTTGACAACATTGGACAGATCATCCAAGCAGAAAATAAATAAGGAAATTGAGCCTTAAATGATACATTATAGGAATTGGACATAATTGACATTTATAGAACACTTTATCCTGCAACACAGGACTATACATTTTATTCTAGTGCACATGAAACATTTGCAAGGGTAGACCATATCCAAAGACTTAAATACAACCTCAGCAAATATAAGAAGATTCAAATCATAGCAAGTATATTCTGAGACCACAAAGCTTTGAAACTAAAGATCAACTGTAAAAGGAAAGCAGAAAAAAAATTACATATATGTGGAGATTCAACAACATGCTCTTAAAAAATGACTGGATCAAAGAAGAAATAAAATGAGACATTAGAAAATTTGTAGAAACAAATGACAATGAAAGCATGACATACTAAAATTTCTGAGACACAGTAAAAGCAGTAATAAGAGGAAAATTTATATCACTATAGGCCTACCTCAAGAAACAAGAAAAACTATAAATAAACATCCTAACATCCCATCTTAAAGAATTAGAAAAAGATGGACAAACAAACCCCAAAGCCAGCAGAGGGAAAGAACTAATAAAAATTAAAGCAGAAACTTAATGAAATTCAGAACAGAAAAATAATTTAAAAAATTAATGCCACAGAGAGCTGTTTTTTTTTTAAATCAATAAAATTGACAAACCATTGGCTAGGCTTACCAAAGGACAAAGAGAAACATCTCATATTTCCAGAATTTGGAATGATAGGGGAGAGATCACAACTGACAATATAGAATTACTAACAATCATAAGAAATTATTACAAAAGACTCTATGCCACCAATTTTGACAATCTAGAGGAAATGGACAAATTTCTAGAAACTTATAGTTACCTAGACTGAGCCAAGAGGAACTGGATAACCTAAATAGACCAATGAACAATACAGAACTTGAAACAACTGTCCAAAACCTGCCCAAAGGCAAAAGTCCTGGACCAGGTGTTTTTACCAATAATTTTATCAGGCATTCAAAGAAGAACTAATGTCCATCCTCCTCAAACTACTCCAGAAAATTCAAGAGGAGGCAATACTACCCAACTCATTCTATGAAGCCAATATTTTCTTAATACCAAAACTTGGAATGGACAATACCAAAAAGGATAACTGTAGGCCAATATCCCTGATGAACAGTGATGTAAAAATCCTAAACAAAGTATTAGCAAACAGAATATGATAATGCATTAAAAAGATTATTCATCATGATCAAGTGGGATTTATCTCAGGGGCACAAGGATGGTTCAATATACACAGATCAATCAATGTAATCCAGTACATAAACCAAACAAAGGACAAAACTACATGATTATCTCAATTGATACAGAAAAAGTATTTGACAAGATACAACACCCATTTATGATAAAAACACTGAATAAAATAGAAATTGAAGAAAAGTACCTCAACATAATAAAGGCCATATATCACAAACCCTCAGCAAATATTATACTGAATGGGGAAAAGCTGAAGCCTATTTTCCTAAATTCAGGAACAAGACAGGGATGCCCCGTCACCACTGCTATTCAACGTAGTGCTAGAAGTTCAAGCCAGAGCGATCAGGCAAGAGAAAGGAATAAATGGTATCCAAATTGGGAGAGAAGAAGGCAAATTGTCACACTTTGCAGATGACACAATCCTTTATATAGAAAACTCTAAAGACTCTATCAGAAATCTATTACACAAATAGACAAATACAATAAAGTTGCAGAATACAAAATTAATGTACAAAAATTAACTGCATTTTTATATGCCAACTATGAAACTTCAGAAAGAGAGATGAGAAGATCCATTCCCTTTGTCATTGTAAACAAAAAAATGAAATACCTAGGAATAAATCTAACAAAGAACGTGAAGAAGTTATACACTGAAAACTATACATATAAGACACTGTTAAAAAAAATTAAATTGGGGAGTGCCCCCAGTTCATTTCTCACTGGGGTGAGACCCTGGCCCAGTTCCTGCCCTGTGAAGTCCTGCGCCCACCTGTGGAATGAAACTATGTGGAAAAACCAATGATGTGCAACTATGGAGACTGTTCTGGGCCCTTCTCTCTGGGCCTCTTCTCTCTGTCTCTGTCTGTGTATCTCTCTCTCTCTTTCTCTCTCTGTCGAAAACAATAAAAATAAATCTTTAAGTAAACATTAAAAAAATAAAAATATTAAAGAAGACACTAAGAAATAGAAAGATATTCCATGTTCATGGATTGAAAGAATCAACATGGTTAAAATGGCCATATTATCCATAACAATATATAGATTCAATGCCATTTCCATCAAAATTCCATAGATATTCTTTCAAGAAATAGATTTTTAAAATCATCAAATTTGTATGGAACACAAAAGACCCTGAATCACCAAAGCTATGCTAAAAAAAAAAAGGATAAATCTGGAGGCATCTCACTGCCTGACTTTAATCTGTACTATAAAGCCTCAGTAATCAAAACAGCTTGGTATTGGCAGAAAAATAGATGCACAGTCCAATGGCACAGAATTGAAAGCTCAGAAATAAACCCAAAAATATATGGACAGATTATTTTTGACGAAAGAGTGAAAAATATACAGTGGGGTAAAGAAAACCTCTTCAGTAAATGGTGCTGGGAAAATTGGAAAACCACATGCAAAAGACTGAAGTGAACTGTGATCTGTCACCATTTACCAAAATTAACTCAAAATGGGTTAAAGCTCTTCAAATAAGACCCAAAACAATAAATTACATAAATGAAAACATTAGTACTAAACCTATAGACCTTGGGTTCAGGAGGACTTTATGAATCTGACCTCAATGGCAAGGAAAGTAAAAGCAAAAGTAAATGAATGGAACTTTATCAATCTAAAAAGCTTCTTCACTGCAAAGAAAACCATCAAAAAAGCAAAGAGGCAACCAACCAACTGGGAGAAAATGTTTGCAAACAATGTGTCTGATAGGGGGCTAATATTAAAAATATACAATAACTTGTACAACTCAACAACAAAAAAAAACAAAGTATCCAATCAAAAAATAGGCCAAAGACCTAAACAGACAGTTCTCTCACTAAGACATACAAACCACCAAAAGGTATATGAAAAAATGCTCAACATCACTAGCAATTAGGAAATGCAAATAAAAACCACAATGAGATACCACCTCACACCTGTTAGAATGGCTATAATCAACAAGACAAGGAATAACAAGTGCTGGCTGGAGAGGCTGTGGAGAAAATGGAACCCTCATACACTGCTGGTGGGAATGTAAATTGGTACAACCACTATGGAAGACAGTATGCAGATTCTTCAAAAAATTAGGAATGAAATTGGCAATATGACCCAGCAATTCCTCTCCTGGGTATCTACCCAAAATATCTAAAAACCTTAATCCACAAATATATCTGTACCCAAATGTTCATTACAGCAATCTTCACGGTGGCCAAGTCATGGAAACAACCTAAATGTCCTTTGATAGATGACTGGATAAAGAAGTTGTGGTACATTTACACAATGAAATACTACTTAGAGATAAGAAAAGATGAAGTACAATCATTTGTGACAACATGGATGATCCTTGATACCATTTTGTTAAGCGAAATAATTCAGACTGAAAGAATCAAGAAACATATGACCTCACTCATTGGTGGAATATAAAACTGATAGTAACAAAGAAACAAAAACTTATGGACACACTCAATATTTTGGTGGTTACCTGAGGGTATGAGGGGAGGGGGCAAGGGGAGTGGGAGGGAGTTGGGAATGGGCACCAAATGTGTGGTGATGAAAGGAGAGCTGATTCTGGGTGGTGAGCACATAATGCAGTGCATAGACAATGTAATGTAGAGTTCTATACCTGGAAAACTATGTTGCCAACCAATGTCACCCCAATATATTTAACAATAAAAGAAAATGTGAGACAAAAACAATCTGAACTTTTCAGCAGCAACTCATGGCTCCTGCCTCACAACAATGTTCCAGGTCAC
Organism: Craseonycteris thonglongyai; assembly: GCA_004027555.1. NCBI lineage: Eukaryota > Metazoa > Chordata > Mammalia > Chiroptera > Craseonycteridae > Craseonycteris > Craseonycteris thonglongyai. The sequence continues at coordinate 11,011 of PVKE010024323.1, read as the reverse complement.
ATGGCACTATCTGTAAAGGAGTTTTTAACAAACAAATAACTATGTTGGAATACCCTCCCTACTCACCTGATCTGGCACACAATGACTGTTTTCGTTACCCAAAATATAAAATATATATATATATATTGAAAGGAAGACATTTTAATGACATTCAGGACATCAAGGGTAATACAATGACAGCTCTGCTGGCTGTTCCAGAAAGAGTTACAAAATTGCTTTGAAGGGTGAACTAGGCACTGGCATTCGTGCACAGCTTCCCCAGGTGAGTACTTCTAAGGTCACTGTAGTGATATTCAGCAATGAGGTATGTAGCACTTTTTCTAGGATGAGTTTGCAAATTTAATTGTCAGACCATGTATTTCTTAAATATAGAGTACAAACCATATAAGAAAAAATGTAATAAATTGAACATTAACAAAATTTAAAGCTTGGACATCACCACCATTTAGAATTTTTGCTTTCAGAAAGAAACTGTTAAGAAAATGAAAGCATAAGCTGGATGAAAATATTCACAAATCACGTAGCCATCAACCAGAATATTCTTTAAATTCAAAGATAAGAAAACAACACCTATTTTGTAATATAGGCAAAAATGTGAGTATATACTTCCCTAAAAGATTATGTGAATAGCAAACAAACACATAAAATGATACTCAACATCATTAGTCCTTAGGAAAATGCAAATTAAATCACAATGAAATAACATTATAAGCCTATTAGAATGATTATAGTAAAACTTAAAAGTAAAAACAGATAGTATCAAGAACTGATCATGGAGAGAAGCATTTGGTTGTTTCATACATTACTAGTAGTAATGCAAAATGCTAAGGCCACTCTAGAAAATTTGACAATTTTTAGAAAGTTAAGCTTATACTTACAATATGACTCAGCAGTCTCTTATCATAAGCATCACCATATCAAAATTAAAACTCATGATCATGCAAATACTTGTGCATGAATATTTATAGAAGCTATCATAATTGCCAAAAAGTGAAAATACCGGTAATCCAAGTGTACTTGAATGGGTGACTCAATAAACAAACTGTTGTAACTGTTTATCTGAGTTTTTCTCCCAATGAAATGAAATGAACTATGGATCAAAAGCTTTATGCTTAGTGAAAGAAGCAACACTCAAAATGTCATATGCAATATGGTTGTTTTTTATGTGACATTTAGGAAAAAGCAAAATTATAGGAACAGAGAACAAAACTGTGGTCACATAGGGCTTGGGGTGGGTGGGGGTTTGACCAAAATGGGGAAGCATAAGGGAAATGTTTCAGGTAAGGAGACTATTTTGTGCTGATCATGGTAATAATTATATGACCTTATGAATTTGTCAAAACTCACAAGACTATATACAAGAAAAAAATTGAATGTTACTTCATGTTAATTTTTTTTAATGATAAAGTGGCTATATTAATAAAAGCAGAAATCAGTGGGATGCCAGGGTAGCTCAGCAGCTGAGCATTTGCCTCACAACTGCGAGGTTGGGAGTTCAATTCCCTGCCCTGGCTCATGCATACCCATATGCTGAACTGTGGCACAACTGGTAGGTAACAACCAGGATCTCTCAGCAGTGAAGGTTCTCACTTCCCATGCAGAAAGCCCCCAGTTCAATTCCCACCCCACACAGCCTCACATCCCTAACATGAATGAAATCATGTTGCAACTAATGATGTACAACTATGGAAACTGCTCTGGGCTCTCCCCTTTCTCTCTCTCGCTCTCTCTCTCTCTCTCTCTCTCTCTCTCTTTCTCACTTTCAAACAATAAAGTAAATCTAAAAAAAAAAAAAGAAAGAAAGAAATCAGTGAAATAGAAAACAGGAAAATAATTAAGAATATAAATTTCACCAAAAGCTAGTTCATCAAAAAGTTAAAGAAACTAATAAACCTCTTGCCTGATTGATAAAAAAAAAGACACAAATTACCAATATCAAGAACAACAGAAGGATCATCACTATAGATTACACAGACATTAAAAGTATAACAAGAAAATCTAATGAACAACTTTAGGCCTGTGAATGTGACAGCTTAGATGAAATGGACAAATTCATTGAAATAGATAAACTGCCTAAGCTGATAACTACCCAAAGATAACCTGAATAGCCCATATCTCTAAATATAATGAATTAGAAGAGGACCTTCCTATAAAGAAAACTCCAGGCCTATTTAGCTTCACTGGTGAAATCTACCAAAGATTTGTAGAAGAAATAATACCAACTGTATCCAAGCTCTTCTAGAAAATAAAAGAGAATATTTCCCAGATCATTTTACTTTTTCATAATTTTTAAAACATCAAATGGAGAGCAGTGCTCTCATTACTTACAAGGCCCCCAAATCAAAATCATTGCCCAAGAACTCCTCCAGGAGATTTGTATCCAGGGCTGGGTTCCCCAAAGTGCCATTGGACTCCTGAGCTGCAAGACAAATGGAAAATCTTGAGATTTGTGAAGATTTCAAAATGGCTACTGACTAAAATACTGACATGCTTGCACCCAAGAATTTCAAAGCAACTAAATGGCATAATGTATTTATTGAGAGTGTTCTTTCTACCAATGTTTCCTTTAGAAATCTCCTCCAGCAGCCTTACCTGACTCTCCAAGGCTGGTTTAGGAATCTTTTTTATGTATTTCTGTTTACACCATGTGCTTTGCCTTATGCACTATTGTAGTTCTTTGCTTTTGTGTTTGTTTTTCTATTTAAAGTTTTTAAGGGTAGGGACTGTGTCTTTCTTATTCTAACCACAAGAATTGTGGTATAAAGAAGGCAGCTATAAACATTCGTTGGATGAGTGAATGGGCAAATATTTTTTCCAGTTAAGATGAACAACAAGTTCAATATCTTGCTTCACATCTTATTAAATTTTCCAAAACATAACACAATATTTCTGTTATTTTTCTCATTAAAAGAAGTAAAAATATACTTATTGGTTTTATTCTGATCATAATAAAGATGATATATTTTTTAAAGTGTAAAATATGAAAATATATTATGAAGAGAAAACAATCTTTATTTGCAGATAACATGACTATCTAGCAAACTCAAAAGAGAAACAACTGACAATTAAAAATAATCAAAAAAATTAAGTGTAGTTGGTTAAAATTAAATATAAAAACTAATACTTTCTTATATAAAAAAAATAACCAACCAGTCAACAATTCTGATAAATATAAGAAAAAAAAATTCCACTCAAAAAAAAACAAAAGGCATAAAATATCTAAAAATATATTTAAGGACAATTTTTTCTTAAGCTTAAAAATCTGTATGAAAGGTCATAAAAGATTTGAATAAATGGAAAAAACTACATTGTTATTAGAATAAAAGACTCAATATTGCAAAAACTTTTGCTATATATTATTTAGGATATCTGCCAAACCCATATATCCATTTTCTGAGAACTTTCCCCTTATATCTGTAACACATAACCTCTATAGGCACCTGAATCAGGAAGAACCAATCATTGGTTGGCCAGTAGCCAATTCAATTATTTCTCCCAAGAATTTGAACTAATAGACTTTAAAGTTGGTGGCTGAGATTAAGTTATGTAATAGCTAAGGCAGAGGATTAGAGTGATAGTCTAAATATTCTGCCACATTTACTCAGGTTCTTCTTGATTTTTACTGAGCCTGATTATTCCATTTTTGCTTCAATTATCTGACAAACTCTTTTTGTACCCAATAAACCCTTTTTAATTGGTTTGTGTGTTACCTGAAATCAAATAATATCCAAGTTAAAGTGTTCTGAAATTCTGAAAAAATAAATAGCCAAAAGTTGCTCCCAATAAAATGAAGAAGGATAAATGAGTATCAAGAAACACACGAATGAGCACATTGAAGCAGGCGTGTCCAACTTGCAACCCAGGATGGCTTTGAATGAGGCCCAACAAAATTCTTAACATACTATGAGACATTTTTGCAAACTCTTTTTTTTTTTTAGTTCATCAGCTATTGTTAGTGTATTTCATGTGTGGCTCAAGATAATTCTTCTTCTAATGTGGCCAAAAGATTGAACACTATCGCATTAAAGAAACATAAACATATCCAGGGCATATCAAATATTACATACATGTGAAATATATCAAAACATTTAGCACATGATAAATATATCCTTTAACTCCAGTAAGAAAAGATTGGTTATTCAATAAAAGTTGTGCAGAAAAGTGGCTAGACATTTGGAAGGAAAAAACCTGAATCATTTTTCTGCGTCTACACTAAAATTCCAGATAGATTAAATACTTCAGCATAAATAAATGATACCATAGAAATAAAGCATGAGCGAATATTCTTATGACCTTGAGATAAAGAAGTCTTTTCCAATCATGGAATGAAAACCAAAATTATAAGAAAGAGATTGATAAATTTCAGCTTATACATTTTTTGGGGGGTAGGGACTTTTTAACATTTTATTTTTTAATAATTTCTAACCTAAAGAGAAACTACAAGAATACAAAGGAACTCACTTAGACCTTTCATTTATATTCACCAATTATTAGCTTTGTGGGGAATTTTCCAGGTACAATTTAAATATGTAATACAGTACTTCAGTTCTCTAGCCCCTGTACCAATATCCCTCACATAATCCAGTGCTTTGTGTTCTTCCCAGTGCAACCTCCCTTGGCTTTTGGATCACTGCAAAAGTTATAGGAGGGCCATTTTCTGTTTGGCTTTTGGCTTCTTATCTCATACAAAGGCATTAAAATAAAACTTTAGAAATCTTGAGCACCTCCCAAATGAGAACTCAAGACAGGTAGAAGGTGAGAGTGGAAGAAAGAGAAGGGAAATAAAAGAGAAGAGAGATCACCAACTCCATTCAGTGGTATGAACTAAAAGGGAAATTGAAGATAATCATAAAAGTTGAAATAGTCAGAAATGACCTGATAGTGGAGGTTAATCTTGAGTTAGACTTTGAAGTAAGTATAGGATGGAAATAGCAGGATAAGACTCATTCATATTTTCATTAATTAAACCAACATTTACTAAGCAATTACCATGTGCCAAGCACGATAAAAGATTCTGAAGACACAGGGAAAGCCGGGATGGCTCAGTGGATTAAACACTCACTTTGCAGCCCTGGGGTCCAAGGATTGAGTCCCAGCCCCAGCCCATGCGGACCCATATGCTGAACTTGGATGTGCTTCCCATGTGGGAGTCCCACAGTTTGGTTCTCACTGCGGTGAGCTTTACATGTGGGTGACCCCCAGTTCAGCCCCTGTCTCAAGTGGGCCTGCCTCCCATGAGAGAGGCCCCCTAGCCTGGTTCCCACCCTGTGCAGCCCGGCCCACCTGTGTAGAACAAAACCATGTTGAAAACTGATGATGTGCAACTATGGAGACTGCTCTGGGGCCTCCCCCTTCTGTCTTTCTCTGTCTCTGTCCCTCTCTGTCTCTGTCTCTCTCTGTCTCTGCAAAAAACAATAAAATAAATCTTTTTTAAAAAAGATTCTGAAGACACAGCAGTGAAAAGAAAAAAAGACATAATTCCTCTCAGAGAGCTTGAATTCTAAGGAAGGAAAAGGTAGCAACAGTGGGGGTGGGGGTGGGGTAGATACATTAAATATGACTCATGAGAAACAATAAATAAATAAGATATTTTTGGACAGCAATGAAAATAAAATGAGTGGTGTGACAGACCTGGAGAAGAGCTCTTTTCAACATGGAGGCCTTGCTCAGGAAGCAGCCAGCCATGCAAATATGGAGGGTGGAGCATACCAGGCAGGGGCAAGAGCCCAGGGGCTAGACCATGCCAAGTATGTTTGAGCAGCATATTATTCCAGTGCACCCAGAGTACAGGAGCATAGCAGAGTGGGTGGGCATGCCCTGTGTGGTTTGGCCAAATCCCTTCATGAACCAGGAGAGATGACCCTTGCAGTAGCCAGCTTGCTCTAGGACTCTAACATTACATCCGTGTCTTCCAGACCTAAAGGAAATTACTCAACAAGATAAATCCATAGTGTCAGATGAAATTGTTTCCCAGAGTCTTTACACACACAGGGCTACTCTCTAATGACTCTTAAAATAAATCTCCTATTCTTAAAAATAATCACTTTGCTTTAAAAATCTTAAAAACTGGTTTAAACACCCAAACCTGCAAAGGAAGCATTGTTGGGCACCCCACCCCATCAGAAAGGCTCCATTTCAAACCTCAATTATGCCTTTTTCTACACTTATCTTTTTGCCTAGGAAGGGCTGTCATAATCCTTCTCACAAAGACAGACTGCCCAGACCTCCTGGGCACGCCAGAGAATTGTCCCTTTATTGCTCTTGGAAAGCAAAGCCCTTATTCACCTAGTTCTCTGCTTCTCCTTCCATGCACAGTGACAGCTGCAGGATGGTAACCTGCCCTGCTGTCCTTTGTCTTGGGCAGATAAGAAAAAAGCATATGGTTATAAGAATCAATCTACCAGGGAGTGCCACAGACAAATCCAAACTGCATCTACAGGAAATACATATGTCTTTGGGGAAACAGTTCTTCTCCAAAGGTGTGAGTAAGTGTGCATAGCCTTTCATACTCTCATCCTCCCTACACACACACACACACACACACACACACACACACACACAATGTAAAGACTTTTCTTGTTTCCATCTGCTAGGTTTCTATTTCACATCACATTCCTCAACCCAATGTCCTCAGTTCCTTCTTTATCTACTCTTACACTTTTTGTCTTACAACACCCAGAATATTCAGGCAACAGGCAAAATAATGATATTTGTCTGTTATGACAACTCTAGGGTTTTAATAGTCTAAAAAGCAATGATGAGGATACCCCTCATAGTGGCCCTTTGGATTTAAACATAGTTTCCCTCTGATAGCTGTGTTCATGAGAAATTGGAACAGAAATGTTCGTGGATATTCCAAAGAAGGAGGAGGAGGGATGGAAAAAGAGCAGAAGATGAAGGAGAAGAGAAGAAACCATACTCTCCTTTTCTTATTTGCTAAGGATATTTTTGTCTTGAAAATCCACTGAAAATAAAATTGGATTTAGAAATCTCATGTTGGTCTTTAGAGCCACAGTCAATTCTGAGTTAGATGAGTAAAGATGACATTTCCCCTGAGACATTTCCAATCTTTAACTGACTATTTCATTCATTTATTTAATGTTTACTTAGCATCCACAATTTGTCTAGGAATACAATCAGGGATGATTTCACATCCAGTGAGATGGACAAGAAAATTATATCAACACAGGGTATTCAGTGTTAGGATGGTTATAGACACGTATACTATGGGAGCCTTTCAATTAGGCTGGCTGCGGTGGGCTAAAGATTTCCTGAAGGTGATACTTGAAAGAAATTTGTAAGGATAAGTAGAGGATGATTTAAAAATAATTCTAGGAACAGAAAAAGAAGCATGTGCACATAAATTCAACCAGTTAGCAACAGGGCTTCTGTGGAAGCACACCTGTGGTCTGGCATATGGAGAGAAGATATGAATTAATAAATGTGATTATGAATGGTGGAATGTATAGGTAAAGAAACTGTCAGACAACAGATCATGAAGTTTCATAGGTGTCAAGGTAAGGAATTTGTCTTAAAAGTTATAGAAACACTGAGCATATTTTATCAGAAGGGTGACATGATTAGGTTTATATTTTTAAAAGGTCTTTCTGCCTGCTGTTAGAGTGAAACTGGGCAAGATTAGAGCAAAGAGACTAGTTAAGAATACTACCAACATTAGTCTTCCCTCATAAATCACTAAACACACAAAGAGCACCTGCTACTTACTGACCAGGTACGGTGCTAGAGACACCAAGATAAAGGAGTCTTTAGTAATTAAGGGTTCTAGTTCTACAATCAGGCATGGGTTCAAATCTGAGACATGTCTAGGCTGTGCAACCTTGAGCAAATTACCTGGCCTCTTTTTGTCTCAATTTTCTTATCTATAAAATGAGGCTAATAAGAACACCTACCTCACAGAGTTGTTGTAAGGATTAAATCAGGGGTATCTAATCATTTGACTTCCCTGGGTCACATGGAAAGAAAAATTGTTTTGGGTCACACACAAAATACACTATCACTAATGACAGCTGATGAGCATTTTTTAAATCACACACACACACAAAATCTCATAACGTTTTAAGAAAGTTTATGAAATTGGGCTGGGCTGTATTCAAAGCTGTCCTGGGCCGATGTGGCCCAAGGGCTGTGGGTTGGACAAGCTTGAATTAAATGAAATAGTGCAAAAAAAAAAAGTGCTTAGCATAGTTTGCAGTTCAGTAAATACTATCCTTTATTATTATCACCAGTTGCTGTGCTCAAGAGGTTCATAGATAACTGGGAAAAAAAAAACCACAACAATTTCATGTGAAAACAGAGTTCTACACAGGGCATTATGGGACACTTAAATAACTCAGCAGGAGCCAATGGTGGCAGAACAAACTTCCAAAAATGGGTCCATTAGGTTGGAGACATCAGCAGAAGCACATCCTGGGGCCTGGAAAACCTTGAAACAGTGATCTGGTACAACAGAGATAAGGTCAGGAAAGTGGAAGGGTGTGCAGCGGTGTGCTGGAGCCAGCTTGCACAAGCTCCTGCACATCTCTTCCCAGCTCCATATTTAGTGTCTTCATGTTAGTAGCTTGAAATTAGCCATAGTGGGAGGATTTACACCAGGAAAATTGGCAAATAGTACAAATTGGGAAAATTTTCCCCCCCAAAGAGTTGGTTGTTAAACAATTACCAGCATGCCACCTGTTGTGAATAGTATTTGACAGGAGATTCCCCATTAGACTTTGTGACTGATTAGAAGGAAGCTAAGCTATTTCCTATCCTCTTTCGGTGGCTGAGTGAGTGCTCATGCTAGTGCCTTGAGATAGGAAATAAAGTTGGGTGAGGAGCATAAAAAGAAGTTGGAGGAGCTCATCTATCTGCTCAGGATCATATAATTTCAATCCCATTTTTGCACTCTTAGAGACAGAAGTGGGCACAGAGAACTTTCCCCATGCAAAACTCTACCTAATGACTTGGAATCCTGGGAGTCTCCAATCTTCCTTGTATAGGTTGTCCCTACATTGATTCAGGAAGAATCTAGCCAGGTCTTTCAAGCAGAGTTAACATAACCCATTATTAGAAATAGTGACCAAATTAAAAGACTGTTCTGGGAATTTAACATGCTATGAATTACTTCAAATTCATTTGTCCAATAATCAAAAGATAAATTAAAAGTTAACCTTCATTCAACTTGAGTAAATAAATAGTTCAAGCACATTGTGTAACAGAATGGCAGCATTCACATGGGTTTTCTGTAACTGTCACAGATGCAAATTTCTAGAAAGGATTGCTGAAAACCTAGCTGTTGGACTCTGTGAATAGCAGAAGACATCAAGAAGCCTGCACGTGCCTACCAAGAACTGGCCACGCTGATAGATTTCATTTAGCTGCCTAAATGGCAGATTTAGGATACTGTCCATGGAAGTGTGTATTATTTCTTCAACTAGACACTTAACAAAATTTTTAATTCATTCATTCAACATTCAACAAATATTTTAATGAAGTGTGTGTGCTAGGAACTGGGGATACAACAGTGATTCATACTCAATCTTACCCTCACAGTGCGGGAGGGGCACAGAAAGGAAACAGGCAGTACCAAGATAATGTGATGAATCAAAGGGGTTTCCAATCTTATTCAAGAGAATGTGGGCAGGTTATGAAAGGCTATATTTTGTAGCTAAGGTAGAGAAAGGTGGAGAAAATTACATTAGAATGAGATAAACTTATACTTGAGAGAACAACTGCATCCCAAAATATTAAATGGAGAAAAAAATCCTAGAATTCAGTAGAAAGTGACTCTACTCTTATTGTTCTCAATAATGTTATCTGTGATTTGTTTAATTATAGAGAAAGCAAACTGGTCATGTAGGCAGATGGCCTGAAGGAGGTCAGCAAGTTCCAATATAATATGAGAGAGTCAAGTCTCATGTAGACTGACTATTGATGGCTGACTGACAAGATGAATATTGTAGTTTAAGCATTCACCTTTACATTGACTTTATAAATTATGTAAATATGAGATAGGAAAACTTGGCTTACTAATGAATAGGTGATAAAGACATAGGTCTCTTTAATCTGTATTACAAAAAGCCTCAGTAATCAAAACAGCTTGGTATTGGCAAAAAAAAAAACAGATACACAGACCGATGGAATAGAATTGAAAACCCAGAAATAAACCCACAAATATATACACAGATTATTTTTTACAAAGGAGCAAAAAAATATAGGGGAGGGGGGAGCCTCTTCAGTAAATGGTGCTAGGAAAATTGGAAAACCACATGCAAAAGACTGAATATGAACTGTGACCTCTCACCATATACCAAAAATGAACTCAAAATGGATCAAAGACCTCGAAATAAGAAAGAAAACAATAAATTGCAAAGAAGAAAACATTGGCACTAAACTTATAGATCTGGGGTTCAGGGAGGACTTTATGAATCTGAACTCTATGGCAAGGGAAGTAAAAGCATAAGTAAATAAATGGGACTTTATCAAGCTAAAAAGCTTCTGCACTGCAAAGGAAACCATCAATACAGCAAAGAGGCAACCAACCAACTGAGAAAAAATATTTGCAAACAATGCTTCTGATATGGGGCTAATATCAAAAATATACAAAGAACTTGTATAACTCAACAATAAAAAAACAAGCAATCCAATTAAAAAATGGGCAAAAGACTTAAGCAGACACTTCTCTCATGAAGACATACATATGGCCAACAGATATATGAAAAAAGCTCCACTTCACTAGCAATTAGGGAAATGCAAATAAAAACCACAATGAGATACCATCTCACACCTGTTAGAATGGCTATAATCAACAAAACAAGGGATAACAAGTGCTGGAGAGGCTGTGGAGAAAAAGGAACCCTCATGCACTGCTGGTGGGAATGTAAACTGGTACAACCACTATGGAAGGCTGTATGGAGATTTCTCAAAAAACTAGAAATGGAATTCACATATGACCCAACAATCCCTCTCCTTTGTATCTACCAAAAAACCTGAAAACCATAATCCACAAAGA
>PVKE010024322.1:0-23897 GCA_004027555.1 Craseonycteris thonglongyai | reverse complement strand
CTAAACCCCGCCGCCCGGGGACGGGCGGGCACGGCGCCAACTAAACCCCGCCGCCCGGGGACGGGCGGGCACGGCGCCAACTAAACCCCGCCGCCCGGGGACGGGCGGGCACGGCGCCAACTAAACCCCGCCGCCCGGGGACGGGCGGGCACGGCGCCAACTAAACCCCGCCGCCCGGGGACGGGCGGGCACGGCGCCCCCTAAGCCCCGCCGCCCGGGGACCGGCGGGCACGGCGCCCCCTAAACCCCGCCCCGAGTCCGGGCCGCAGCCGCCTCTTCCCGGACGCCCCGCGCCGGGCGGGAGGCCGGCCCACCCGGCTTCCTGCCGCAGGCCCTGGCCCGGCCCGCGCGGGCACGACTCACAGAAGAACTCGGCCACGATGTCGGCGCTCCCGCGCAGGGTGATGCCTTGCTCCCGGCACAGCTGCAGCGCCATGGCCCGGCCCACCACGCGGCGCGCGCCTCCCGCAGACGCGCACGGCCGCCGCTCCGCGCCGCGGGTTTCAAAAGTAACCACGCAGCACGTCGGCGCCCCCGCGCAGGCGCAGCGGGCACGTTCGCCCTCCGCCCCCCCGCGGGAGCCGGCGCGTCACGCAGGCGCGGGGCGGCCGGGGGAGGGGCCGGATGCTCCGGGGGCGGGGCCGGCTGCTACGGGGCGGGGCCTGCTGCTCCAGGTGGTCACGCGCTGGTGGTGCGGGGCGGGGCCGGCTGCTCCGGGGGCGGGGCCGGCTGTCTCGGGGGCGGGGCCGGCTGCTCCGGGGCGGGGCCTGCTGCTCCAGGTGGTCACGCGCTGGTGGTGCGGGGCGGGGCCGGCTGCTCCGGGGGCGGGGCCGGCTGTCTCGGGGGCGGGGCAGGCTGCTCCGGGGGCGGGGCCGGCTGTCTCGGGGGCGGGGCAGGCTGCTCCGGGGGCGGGGCCGGCTGTCTCGGGGGCGGGGCAGGCTGCTCCGGGGGCGGGGCCTGCTGTTCCAGGTGGTCACGCGCTGGTGGTGCTCTGATCGTGCTCAGCTGCGTGGTCGCGGGGGAGGAAGGCGGATCCCAGCGTTAGGGGCCGGTTGACCCGGAGCAGTGTCCGAGTTTCAAAGATGTTTTCAAAGTGCTGCGCACTATCCGCCAGCCGCGCCTTCAGTGGCCCCAGCGACACCAACGCAGCCCCCGGGAGCGGCCCACGCTTGGGGGGTTCGCAGGTCACCTGCGTGCCCGCGGCCTGGCCACAGCGAAGAACCTGGCGGCGGGTTTGGACTCGCACATCCAGTGACTTCTCTTGTTAGGCTGAGAAAGTGCAATGGAGATGGTGCACAATTAAGCTCACATTTCTTGTGAGACAATGTTGAAATTCTTAAAGCGGCTAGAACAGTATTTGTAAAAATGGTCTGTCCCAGAGACCTATGGACACACCCAATAACTGGGTGACTGCCTGAGGGAGGGGGAGGAGGGGGGAGGACGAGAGGGAGGGGAGGTGGGAGAGGGCACCAGCATTATGGACACACTCAATGGTTTGGTGTTTACCTGGAGGGGAGGGGGGAGGGGGGAGGGAGAGTTATGTGGGGAGGGGGGAAGTGGGCACCAGATATATGGGGTTGGAGGGGGACCTGATTCTGGGAGCTGGGCACATAATGCGATGCATGGGTGATGTGATGTGGAGTTGTCCATTGGGAAACTGTCTGATTGTTACCAACCAATGTCACCCCATTAAATTTAACAATAAAAAAAAAAAAAAAAAGGTCTGAAAAACTACCAGACACACTGGGCTAGTTAATTATTTGAGAACGCCTGAGTTACTAGTTGTCTATGGCTTTGTAACACGTTAGCACACACCAGTGGTTTAAAACAACACAGTTTTGTTCTGCGTCCTGCAGGGTAGCTGGGTGCTCTGCTAGTGTCACAGGGTGCCTGCAGGTGGGGTCTCACCTAAGGCCCGGGGTCCTCCTCACGGCCGCTCGGTGTGGGCAGAACCAAGTCCTCGTGAATCTTGGACTGAAGTCCTTGCTGTCTTGCTGGCAGTTGGCCAGGGGCCAGCCTTGTGCCTTTGCCAGGTAGCTCTTCCGCTGGCCTGGCCACACTTGTCCCTGACTTGAGAGGGTCGGTCCCTTTTAAAGGGTAGGGACAGACCCTGTCAGATAACCTCCCCTCGATGAACCTAATCCTGGAAGCGATATGCCCTCCTGTTCACAGGTTTTGGCCACGTTCAGGGGAAGGGGTTATATGGGATGTGCCCCCCTAGAGGCTACGAGTTTCGGGGCCACCTTTGAATTCTGTCTAGCACAGTGGTATTATATATCAGATACTGATCAGTTTGAAGAGTAAAACACCCAATAAAATACTTTTCTTACCTCCTTTAGTGTGCAAATCACCATCTTTTCACTCCTACCACCAGGAAATTGGGTTAAAGCCAGAAGTCTGGCATCGTGTGTGTAAAGCGTGATGGCCACCTTACCCCACATACAGATTGTCTCTTTTTCTAAGGAACTTTATATTAATACTCAGCACTTCCGGAGAGACTTTCTTAGGCCCCAGAGCAACACAAGGGCTGTCTAGAAAGTATCCACCCATATATATATCTGTTCTCCTTATATTAACAATGGCTGGGTTTTTTTCTGGACAGCCCTCATATAGTTTGTATTTACCTATCTGAAGATGCGAATAACTGTTAATATAATTCTGAGATTCTAGATTTAAAAGCCTAGCAAAATACATGAGTGTTCCATATATAGAAGAAATATTAAGTACTCTGTGCTCTATGAGGAGATACAAGAAATAAAGTTTAGGAAGTGTGTTCTATACTTTTCGAGGAGTTTGTAATCTAGTATTATTTAAATATGCATGCCAAACCACGGACCTCCCACATGGGAGCTGAGAACCTTTGCCGAAATGCCACACTGGCAGTTATCACTTGCCCTTCATTTCAGCATATGGGTTTGCACTGGCCGGGGCTGGGAATCAAACCCAGGACCTTGGGATTGCAAGGCAAGAGCTCAACGGCAGAGCTATTCTGGCATCCCACATTGATATGTTTTTTAATTGATTACATATTGAAATTATATTTTACATGCATTTCAGTAAATAAAATATATTATTGAAATAATTTCAGTTGTTTGTTTTCCATTTTTAACCTGAAAGTCAGAACATTTAAAATTACCCAGGTGGCTAGTGTTTCATTTCTGTTGGACAGTGCTGGTCTGCTTTATGGGTTCTCAGAGAAAATATGTTTTAACCAGCACCCAAAATGATTCTGATGCAAGTCCTTAAATCACTCTTTGAATAGCAGGACACTGTGATGGATATTTAAGTGATGCTCACCTAGGAAGTTTAAAGCCTGGACTAGAGGGATGCCAGAGAATTTGAATGAGAATATATCTATATCAGAGCAAGGCATTTGAGACAAGAATTGAGCTGATGACTAATATGGAGGAACAACGAAACCAGTCCAGATAAATCCAAGACAGCAGGCCTGCAATTCATCAGTAGTTTGTTCAAAGCTCTGCGGGTGGTTAGGACGAACTGCCCACTCTAATAAGCTTGTTGTGTTTCTTATTTATTGCAGTAACACTTCAGATTCTATTAATAGAAGCTTTGGGGGGACTTCTTTCCCAGTAACTTTGGGTGCTTGCTTTGGCATTGACACCATCTTATTTAAAGCATGCATACATTTTTACACAATGTTTTCTAAAAACTTGTTTTCAGTTACCTGAGTTTACCTTTATTCACAATTCAGTCAGTTCTTTCTAATCGGTACTGTTTAGGGGAAGACTATTTGGACAAGGAGAAGTATAAATTAAGATTTATTTTTGAGAAAAATTCAAGCAGAGTGCTTAACCAAACAAGCCTTATTAATAAAAGAGATAACAATGAAAAGATGTGCCATAAGCAGGCCTGTATTCCGTATTCGGATGCTGAAACCATAAATACTCATAAATATTTCTATAGCTAGAATCAGGTGGAATTTTGGACTGAAAGTAATTTACTTAATGGCTTAGTTGAACAATATTATAGGTGAAGAAACTGAGTCCAGAATGGCTATATAGTTGGTCTAAGATTCACTATTTAGTTAGCAATTTAGTAGCAGAATCTAGGGTAGTTGACTTAGTCTCTTTTTAAGTTATATCTATCTGAAGACATGCTCTTATTTATTAAAGGTTATTTTTTTTTAATCAACTGGGTTTTACTCAGTAACCTGTACACATAACTTGTCAATAAAATGGCAGTCACAATCCATAATAAATTTTATGTTAATATGC
Organism: Craseonycteris thonglongyai; assembly: GCA_004027555.1. Classification (NCBI taxonomy): domain Eukaryota; kingdom Metazoa; phylum Chordata; class Mammalia; order Chiroptera; family Craseonycteridae; genus Craseonycteris; species Craseonycteris thonglongyai. The sequence goes on along the minus strand of PVKE010024322.1, from coordinate 19,662 downwards.
AAACAGTTCCCACTGCCAGAAGATGGCACTATTTACATGCGAAATAATATCTCTTAAAAATTCAGTTTGTGTACATTTCAGTTCAAAGTAAAATGAAGGAAAAATAATTTTTTTGGTTTCTAAGATATTCATATATGTGTCATACATAAGAATGAATTGTTGAATCATAATATATTACAGAACTGGTATCCTTCTTTTAAACATTTAGTGTGTGTGCATGTGCACACATGCGCACCCCAGAAACATGTATATTAACATTTACATTTAATTTGCATATTAATTTGTTTTGCATGAAAAAACATTTTAGGTAGTTGAATCATTGTTCTTATAGACTTAGGAGAGATATTCTTCAAATTGGCAGGTGTCATTTTATTGTTGAGACCAACCTCTTGAAACAGAGCGGTTCATTCTAAGTCTGATAAGACACAGAATTATTTTTATGGTACTTTTAATAAGACATTCATCTGCTAAATTTTGAGAAAAAAATTCTTGTGCATACAGGTATTATGTCAGTCTTGGGAATTTGCTATTTTTAAAACAGATGCTGTCACAAATATTGAAATTTTTCTTTTTCTCATATTAATATATTATTAGATCATTTCTCATTTGATGTGAAATTTTCTACTCTGATTACTTAAGGTTTATTTTGTAGATCTAATGAATGTTTATATTTTTTATGGTCTTAAGAGTTATTAAATTGCGTAATGTAAATCTTCTAAAGACCCATTTCCCTGCATTCTTTTCTCCTATGACTCTAATTGGTGGGCCATGTGTTCATAAAGATAGCACAGCAAATTTCAGCCAGGACAATTTATTCATAATTAATGGCTTGATAAACTCAACAAATATATCTCCATACTGGCATAATTCATAATTTTCAATGATTCAGTTACATATATAGGATATTAAAATTTTATCTTGAGTAAATATTTTCAATGATCCAGTTGCACACATAGGATATTAAAATTTTATCTTTAGTAAATAATAAGCACTAAATATTATTGAGAACATATTAATTCTATAAGTTCTTGTAATAAAAAAATGAGCTGTTTCTTATCGGAAAGCATTACCATATTTCATTATGATTTTATTTTAACAATTTTATTATAATTCTGTTATCATAGTATTATATACTAGTCACTTAGAAGTCTATTGATAGCTCAACCATGGTTAGGTACCAAGAGGTATAATTTGATAATCTCATTTATATTTAATTCCAAGAGACTGATGCAATATGTGCGTGTATAATAAGTGTGTGAAGAATGGGTTCAGTAATCAGTTGGATTTGACAGCACAGTATATTTTAAAATATAATTGAAATTCAGAACAACTCAGAACAGTTTCAGGTCTGAAAACTACCAACACAAAGCCTCTGAAGAATTAAAAAGCCATAATTGCTATTAAATTAATAACAAATTTAATGTGCTATCTGATTTTATAATTATATATTTAAATTAGTCAATCAATTTATGCTTATAGTACATTTTTAGCTTGTTGCGTCTGAATATTTTATATGTAGGGTTATTTTTATTATTGCTTAATATGTAAATATAGCTGAATTAATTTTGCTATATCTACCAACTAATGATAAAACTAAGATGATTGAATAAGTGGAAAAATATCTTTGGAAGAGTTCCATAAACAAAACAAAATAAAGAAACCATAAATATGGGTCTTTCTCAAATATTTGTCAATACCACTTTATAAACATTTATAGCAAGAAAAAGTTTTGTGAAAACATTAAAAATCACTTTACTTTAAATTCATTTATATTTTTTCTATTTAGATAAACTTGGCCTTTTCAACTGGAGCAGTTTTCCTATAATTTGACTTGTGTTTATAGCTCATTCAAACAATACGGTAGTCAAGCCATATTTATCAGATTACAGATCAGTCATGCACATTAATTCTGTTATAAGTTTTCCACTTATAAATTGAGTATGATGGTGTTTTTCATTCTTGAATACCGTATATAACCCATTTAACATCAACCAACAACGAAAAGCCTTACTCACCTCCAGAGTTTTGGGTTTAATGTTGGGCATCAAATAGATTCAAAAGTAAAAGATTTTTTTTATGATCACTTAGTCCCCATATGGTTATAAATATAAATGCTGACTTTTCATACTGAAATATATAGTGAATCTGTGTTTTAAGGTAGCCTTCTGGATGATCCAGAATATGCTTTTTTAATTCTGTATAATCATAGTTGGTATATCTCCAAGAGTATTCTTGCAGACCCTGACTGTAGCATTTAGACATTTTAAGTATATTCACAGATTTTTGTTATTCTTAAAAGTAAAGTGTGGTTGAGAGTTTGTACAGTTAAAGATTATTAAGATAGGTTCCTTTTTGTTTTTGAAATTTCGCATTAAGATTCTTAATTTTGAGTTATCTTTAGTCTTAATTAAATTAATAAGAAATCATAGTACTTAACTCCCAAGAGGAGCCAAAGATACTACTATAACACAAAAGTTGAACCCCTGAGGGACTTATGAAGTTGCATGTTGCTGTCCTAAGATGGCTGCCTGCCTTAGGGACAAGATAGGCTTGTGGTAAGGGCAGCGGTTACATACGCCCTTAGGCAAGCAAATGCTCAGTCTCCTGGGAGACTGGACAGGCAATGACTCCAAATGTGAATGTATCTTTCTCTTACCTTTCTCAAAGATCATCTTTTTTAAAGTAGTGCATCCCCTCAGTAACAGAAAAAGTAATGACTGCTCCCCCATATAGGTTTAATCTTTAAATTACGAATATTTCCCACAGTATTAGGTATAGTGTATATATATATGTACATATATACATATCCAAATATTTAAAACATACACAGATGGTAGAAATTAAGATGAGGTAAATATTTACTTTAAAACATTCTCATCATATCACTAAACAGAAATTATTTTGTTTTCACAAAACATATTAATGGTAATTAAAACTTACGTGGTTTATATGCTTTATTATTTTTTTAAATATTGGTTTAATTATTTGTGAAGAGTAATTTGAAAGTCTCATACTTCAGCTTATTTTAATACCTTGGGTTTTTTGGTTTGTTTTTGAGTTGTTGTTTGTTTGCTTGTTTGTTCTTTTTTTTTTTGCTATATCAGAAAGATCTTAAGATCAGAAAGATATAAAGATCTAAAGAACAGGGCATTGTTTACTTCTTATTTACTTTATTTACATGTATTTTGCATTTATGCAGTTTCTGTTGAAAAATGATGACTGAATTCTCCATTTCCCTGGTGCTGATTAGATGTTCTTACAAACTAATTTTAAAAAATTAGTATTTTTATAATCTTAACAAATGGGTCTAAAAACAAAGGTTTAAGCAATTTTGATCCATTTCTTAAACATATGAAAATACATTTTTCTATTTGGAATTCATTTTTGTATTTTAATTGCCTTTGGAACTAGTTTGTAATTAGAAAAATTTTGCTCATTTATGTAAGAAGTCACTGTGTCTTTGAAAGAACATAATGAGTGTTAGTTCTGAAATTCTTGTTAACATATGCCAGTTGTTACCTGCACAGAGAAAGGGCCAATAAACTTGGGATGACTGACCTTCATTTCCTCAGGACACCAATCATGTGACCTGTGACATTCTGACACATAGTCAGGGTGCTAGTGTCAGTCCATTTGCCACATTTTCATACAGCTTAGTTTTATTTTCTTAGATTTAAAAAAATCAATGTGAGTAGAAGTTCTAGCATTTCTTCCTGCCCCCCAATGGGTTATTTTGTACCTACCTTCCACTTTGGAAAGCATTGGTTTAGAGGACATACTCAGAAATCCTACTAGCTGATGGATAAGTCACCCTGAGTTGGGGTTGGTGGCTCTCCTTGCTTGCTCTCTCTCCCAGGTAGACACAGAATAGGTAGGAGGCCGACTTGCAAGGCTATTTGGAGATTTCAGGTATCGTTTGTTCTCTATGCCAGCTTCTCCGGGAGCAGTCCTGGGAGGAAAGTGTGTTATTTTTACTTGGAAAGAATGCCTCAGACTTTTCAACTCCATTCACTCTTTTACCACTTAAATCTGCTGAAGGCACAGAGTAAAAGCTCTCTTGGGAGTTTCAACAGATTCTTATGTGGTAAAGTCCACTTAGGTCATGTGAAGAACTTCATTACTGGAGGCACAGAGGTACGGTGCCATGGCATTGTCTAAAGATGCGGGAACCCCCAAGCCATCTGCCAGAAGTAGTGTTCACAGGCAGATGTGCAAATAAAAGGATGTCAGCCCTGGTGTGCTGGAGAAACTTTTTAGAGGCAGAGTACCTAGGCAATTTAAGAAGAATTATATAAGTATTTTCCCCTTCATTTTTAAAATAGGAGTAACAATAGTACTTGTAATGTAAAATTTTGGTAGGATTACATGAGATAGTTCAAGTGAAGCTTTGGCTTACTGTTACTCTATTACATTATTCTTGTGATGGTTATATTATTATTATTAGTTATTGTTATTATTATTTAGATAGCTTTCCCATGCACCTTTCTTGGGCCAACTACATGTGTAGTCTAGGATAATAAAAGGAGTCCTTAGGTAATGCAACTTAAGGCAAAGATGAGAGAGACACTCTCTTACCATCTACTGAGCACTTATTTTCTGCAAGGCACTCTTTAAGTGCTCTTTGTGAATCCCCTTATGTAATCCCTTCACGAGCCATGAGTTAGGTACTGTTAGTACCTATTCTTTATTGCTGAGGAAACTGTGGAAGTTGAATAACTAATCCAAGGTCACTCAACTAGGAGAACTGGAGTCAAGTCCAAGCAACCTAGATGATTGCAGGATGTGATCTTAAAAGTGTGGGAGGTCTAACTATATTTTAGATAATCTCCCTTGAGGTAAACCATAGTGGGTCCTTGTGCCCTGTCCCTTTCGCTACCCTCTTTGTGAAACTCCTGAGAGCCCTCCAGAAGTGGAGCACAAGGAAGCCAAATTGCTGGACCTACTGGAAACTCAGCAGAAGAGAAAAGACCCTGGGCTTAGGGAAAGGGTTGGAGCAAGGGAAAGAGTCAAAAGTGGAGGAAGATGGACAAGAAGTGGGGTCCAGGGTAGACTGCTGGCTCCTCAGGTTATTAGTGGGAAGTCCAAGGGGGTGCCCTAAGTAGGGCTGCAACTATAGAAGTGTTTTTTCTGCCAAGGGACAGAATAGGATTTCAATCCAGCCTACCACTCAGTTTGCCAATTCTACAGATAGTTCCAACAAAAGGAAATGAGAACATACAGTACAGCAAGAATGTGAAAGGATGACAAATCTGAGAAGCATTTTGAAAATGTGTTCAGATGTATTTGGTTGGACTCTGAAGAGTAAAATCTGGAAGCTTGGTGGTCATAGTGGAATTATCTACATGGAGGTGATAACCAAGTTTGTGGGATTGGATTGGTTTTCCTTCAAGTGACTATAGATCAGGAAGAGAAAAGATTCAGGGGAGGATTTGTGGGTAACAACTAATAAAATGACACACAGAGGATGAAGAGTCAGTGAAGGAAACAGAAGAAAGGAGAATTAGGAGTCAACTCATGAGAGTTGAAAGTAATAATAAAAAAAAAAACCTTAGTAAATTTGAGTGAGGTGGGAAAATATTTTAAAAGTTCAACACACAATTTAGCACAAATAAGAATGACTGAGAAAACAGCACTAGATTCTGTATTTAAAAAATCTTTTTTTTTAATATATTGTTATTTATTTATTTATTTTTGACGAGAGAGAGAGAGAGATACAGAGACAGAGAGAGAACTGAACTGGGAGAGCCCCCAGTTCAGCACACGGTTCCACACGGGCTGGGGCCGGGACTTCGGGACTTGATCCCCGGTCCCTGGCGCTGCAAAGTGAGCGCTCAACCCACCGAGCCATCCTGGCTTCCCCCTGTATTTAAAAGCTCTTTGATGAACTAAGAAGCAATTTGGGTCACATGGTAGGTGATGAAAGTCTTTTGTGAAGAGTTTAGAAATAAGGAGTGAGAAGATAGAAGCTAGAGGCTTGTGAGTAAGAATGGAGAGTGGGGAAATGTGCAATTTCTGGGTCTTGGGACTTTTATTTCTAGGAATACAGAGAAAAGAGAACTAGAAGAAATATAAAAATAGAGTTGAAAGTTGGCAAAATGTAACTGATAGAGCTAGACACTGGAGGCCACAGAAAACAGAGGCATTAAGGACCCCAAATGGAGAATAAGCCTGGGCAGAAACATGAAACTACGGTATTGCAAGAAAAGAGAGGTGAGAGTGTAGATGAATTCTTATTTGTCATGAAACATTAAGTGAGGGACATGTTACTTTCTTGGTGGAGGAGGAGGCAAGATAGGGAAGTGGAGGAAGCAGACATAGGCTGACAAGTGCAAAGAGTTGGAAAGATTTTTGGAGCAGTCATTGTGGAATAAGGAAGAGAAATCAACCAAGGAGAAAAAATAATATAGAGCACTGTTCCTCAGCAGGTACTTACTGAGCACTATTTATCTCATGATATGGTACTGTGTGGGTGCAAGAGGGGAAAAACCACCAGACACTTTTTGCCAGGCAAATCTTGTTGGGGAGCCAATATACAAACCCAGGGACAAATAAGGAAGAATAAGATGGGAACCAACTGAATGTATTCAGTCAAAACGAAATGGATTCAAAGCAAGTTCAAGAGAACATAAAGTCCAATCTGAGTCATAAAGAAGAAGGTGGAAAATAACCCCCTCAGATGTAGGCATATATGTATGACATTATAGGTCTAGAACTTAAAAATCAATGGACCAAAAGTGTGTAAGCACCAAATTAGCTTAGATAGTATGCAGGACACAGTGTTCAGGTACTCAGATCACATGTGGGTTCTTTTCCTAGAGAATTTTGTGTGGCAGGCTGAGAGGTTGTGACCTTTCCCAGGAGACATGAGAGAACCATTGTAGGCACTTGAACTTGGCAACAAAATAAAGTGTTTTGATAACATTATTGTAGCTGATGTGAAGTACAGATGGAAAACAGTCTAGGGAAGAAGCCCTGGCCTGTTCCTCCTTCACTGTTTCAAAATCCAGTGAGCTGTAATTACCAGAATGCCTGCTTTGGCCTCATTGTCATAGATTCATCCATTTCCCCTCCTTTTTCCTATCTTCAATGTGTTTGGTTTCTGGTCCTTTAACTACTCCACCTTTTCAATCTTCCTTTTAGCTCCCATCCTTTCCTGGGGCTCTTGGCTGCCTCCTGCTGCTCTTTTCCACCAAGCTGTCCTGCTCTCTGTTCTGATTTGCTCCAAGAGTAGAATAGTAGGCCCACCCATTTCAGCCTCATCACAGAGAATTCCCATCAACTGCTGATCCATCTAGTTACTAATGATGCTGAGGTCATCCATGATTTTTGCCAAGCTTTAGTGGTTGCTGACATTGATGTCATTGATGTCATAGGTTCAATAAAGTATTTCTGCCTTTTTTGGTATTATAATGAATAGATGAGTATATTAAACATAGTGTGATTGTATGTGTGAGTAGAAGATAAAGGTAGTAGCTCTAGTAACCCATTAAGTTTCTTTTGATTTTTACAAACTTTTCATTCAATTTTAGTGAAATTTGAAAGTCTTCAATATTGAGATCAGAGAATCATATGCATTAGTTTGGTTGTTATACTTTCTTAAGAAAAATATATTGCTGTTGGCATCTATCTGGATAAATTGCTTTTCTATTTAATAAATAGTCTATTTCTGCCTTCTCTTATGATGACTTAGTGTGCAAAAATAGTGACTGCTAAAACAGATGAGGTGAAAATATAAAAAGGGTAAAAAGTGAATAGGAAGAAGTCGATTCTGGAGTATGCATATATCTACACACACAGTATGGCCCTTGTGTCACTAGAATCTATAATAACCTTCCTTTAAAAGCATCTTTATAGTAGTGCCTAAGTATCTCAAAGTTATTTTTAAGTTATATAAGGCTTTAGAAGGCAGAACTTCTGAGTAATTAATGCTTAATGCAAATTATACTGAAAGCAACTAGAAAATATCAAGCAGTAAAAGTGACTTTTTAATTATGTGATATGTGAATACTTCTGTCCTGCACTTCTGCTTGAACACCCCTATGTGAAACCTTTTTCCCCTCAGTGAAGGAGGACATTCAAACTTAGTTTTATCTTGAGAGTTCAAGAAATGGTTTAAAAAATAAGTAGAAAGAAGTCTTCAGTCTAGAAAATGGACCCACTTTGAAGTTCAACTGGAGTAAGTTGTTTTTGAAGTTTTGTATAAAAATTGTATCTAGCTTCATAATTAACTGGGCTATTTGATTTATTATGTAAACAAAGCATGATGTTTCCTAAAGCCTATGAATAACTACCTTTTCCAAGCATGACAGATTAAGTGAAAACAAAGGGAGTGGACAAAAATGGGAGGGGTCATGGTTTGTATCTGCACCGAGGAAGAGGGCAGACTTGGGAGTGCAATTTCTATGACCATCTGTGCCTTTTGTCATGTTTGGATGGATGGCCTGAGTCCGATGTATTGGTGAATAGCTGTAACAAAGGTCTGGTTGTCAAAGGCTAGAAGGACAATGCAATTAGCCACAGCAGTGAGATGATGTCTGTGACTGGGGCACAAAACCCGATAGCTAACTGGCAGTAGGAAACAGTGAAAGGATGCCATCAGCAACAGGCCAGTGCGTGTGTGTGCATGCATGTGTGTGTGCGCGCGCGTGCGTGCATATGTGTGTGTGTGCTCACGTGTTTGCGCACACGTGTGTGTAGGAGTGTATCTATTATATAGTGATCCTAACTCCGTGTTATGTGACAAAAATGCCACTTTTTTGATAGTGTTTGGTTTATGGGATGAAAGTGAATACCTACTTGTTACTAAAGAAATGATACAGTGAACTCAACAAATTTGTCACTCATAACACACTAATTTCACCAACCTGACATTTATAATACTGTTTGTTTCTATTTAGAGAACATAAGAATTAAGTAAAAAGTGCACTGGAATCCAAAAGAGGCTTGCTCTTTTTTTGGTCTGATCTTTCCCTCCGTATAAGCCATGCCATCCAGAGGAGAGAACCATATCTAATCTCCCAATTAGGTCAGGCCCCAGGATAATCAATCTCCTTAACAGCAGATGCCTTGTTTTAGCAGATGAATGCTTGGTTTCAAAGGCAGTTTTGTGTTGAGAGAGGAGTGCAGTTGGCAGGGGTGATAAGAACTCTTTTAACTCCTATAAAAGCTTCTATGGGTTGTTTTCTGCCCACACTTGGTGAACTAAAGTGAATGCTGTATGTATCCATTTTGAAATGAGTGTGGTAGGGACTCAAGACAGCCCGTGAGAACATCTGTGCGCATACAGATGGAACTATTTGAAGTCCAAATTTGTGTGTCCATTTGAATTAAACTGTGATCTAATGACTTCTAAAACTAGTGCATATGTTTTAGTAAATGCTCTTCATATTAATTAAGTGTGCTCCTTAATGATACTAACTTACAGATTGACATTTTTTAACTGAAAATAAAATGACAAGTTAACATGATTCTCATCTAAGATACATGGATACATATTGAAATACTTTCCAATGTGGTACAACAAAACCTCTAAGGCTTCAACAAATTATTTTACATAATCATTTTTTAAAAATCTGATTGCTGGAAATCATCAGTGATACCCGAAAGTGATATATATATATAATAATTCTGGAGGCCACATAAGTGCCTATTTTTTCAGGAGAGCAGATTGCATAAGTATAAGCATTGAAGTATTTGCAAGGTAGATAAAAAAAAGTATTCACCAGCATATTTTGCATGTTATTATTTCAACATTTTTGTACAATGGTCAAGTCTACCAATTTTTTAACCCTGCTAAAAATTGTTTTAATCAGGGAAGCCTGGATGGCTCAGTGAGTTAAGCTTTCACTTTGCAGCCCCAGGGAACAAGGATTGAATCCTGACCCTGGCCCGTGAGGACCCGTATGTTGAACTAGGGTATGCATCCCATTCAGGAGGCCTCTAGCTTGACTCCTGTTTGGTCCCTGGCATGAAGGGGTGCACCTCCCATGTGGGAGGCCCCCAGCCCAGTTCCTCTCTATATGTCCTCCACCCACCTGTGTGGAACAAAGCCATGTCAAAAACTGATGATATACAACTATGGAGACTTCTCTGCCCCCCTGCCCCCCTTCTCTCTGTCTCCTTCTATCTCTGTCAAAAAAATGGTTTAATCATGCCTAATCTGTGAAAAGTTAATATTTTCTATATTGAAGGCTGATAAGATACCTGAGGAAAAAATTAAAAGCAGATTATCCTTATTTAGGCTGACCTTATGTATCATTTGAAATGGGACAGTACCTGTTTTCTGTCCCATTTAAAACAGTACATCGGGTCAGCCTATTTTTAATGTAAGCAACATTTGATGCTAATTTCTTCTTACCTTTCAGACAACTTAAATGTCAGTAAGTGTGTATGATTACTTTGCTTTTTAAAGCACAATTTTAAGGCTGAATTGGTAGATGAGATAGAGATACAGTGAGACAAGATTTTTAACATACAGGCATTCTTTTCTTTTTTTTAATTAAAGATTTATTTTTATTGTTTTTGACAGAGAAAGAGAGATACAGAGACAGAGAGAAGGGGGAGGGCCCAGAATAGTCTCCATAGTTGCACATCATCGGTTTTTCCACGCAGTTTCATTCCACAGGTGAACTTGGGGCTGCACAGGTCAGAAATTGGGCCGGGGTCTCGCCCTGGTGAGAAACAAACCGGGGGCACTCCCCAGTTCAGCATATGGGGCCGCACGGGCCGGGGCCGGGATTCGATCCTTGGTCCCCCGGGGCTGCAAAGTGAGCACCTAACCCACTGAGCCTGCCCAGCTTCCCCCATACAGGCATTCTTAATAATACCAAATATTAAATAGAACTGTGACAATTCACTTATGTTTATTCTAATATGTAACCGCATTTTCATATGATTAATAGAGTGGCTTCTGTATATTAAGAACCTTAAAAAATTTTAACTGGAAAAATGCAACATCCAGATCTAAAACTTAATTGTTATACTCATAGTATGTAAGGCAGTTTACATTGGATTTAATGAAATTAGCACTTAGGTTTATACAAAAGCTTTCTTACTCAGATCTCAATAATATTCAGAATCCAGAAATTTCTCAGCTTAACATCTTTCTTATCATGGAACTCTTGTAGCTAAGTTCATACATGGGTGGATGATGCCTTCCTTTGATATGTGCATAGTCATTTTACACTCTGGTGGCTGGGACAGGCAAAATTCCTGACCTTGTTTGACAACGGGACCCTGCTCCCTCTTACTGTTTCGTGTGGGTCTTTACCTGGCCTCAGGTAGTTTCCTCAAACATATACAATGATCAGTAATTGGCTAAAAACTCAGTAGACACATCTACAGATCTCAAGAGTGCTCTCTTTGCAAAATTTTGTCCCTCCCAGCACTCTGATGCAAACTCTAGCACCTTCCCTGGACTCCTCACTCAGGAAGACTCCAGGTTCTGCCTGACATTCCCTCCCTGCACCCCGCTCTGGAAACTTCCTCATGCTGAAGCCAGGTAAGCAGAGGGCTCCCCTCAGCATTGCCCCTCAACACCTCTGAGGGATCACTGTCCTTCATTGCCTGCTATTCGATGTTTTGAGTGCTGCTGCTTCATATAGTTTGCCTGCTTTTTCAGCTGTTTCAAGGGAGTGAAAAATCCAATTTTTTACTTCATCTTGAATAGACATGTAAGTCCCACTGGTGGATTTTCAGTGGTGCATCAGTATTTTACAATGGATAAACCCTGCATGGTCAGATGTATCATCCTTTCCAAATGTCACTGGGTAGGCTTTGCAAATATCTGTTGAAGAATTTTATGTATCTGTGTTTACAAGGGATATTGGACTGTACTTTTATTTTCTCTCTCACAATGTCTTCATCTGGTTTTGATTTCAGCATTACTAACACTATCTGTGTAAGTCACAGATTATAACATTCCTTCATTCAAGAAAACCCTTAAGCCCTTCCAGTCAATATGACTTCATGGCATATATCAAGGATATCTATCTGTCTTTGCAGCTTCATCTCTCACATCATTATTTCACTTACTATAGGCTCTTGACTAGTGCCTCTCAACTTATAATGCATTTACAGCTTTCCAGAGGACCTTGTTAAAATGCAGACCCTGCTTCAGGAGATCTGGTGAGGCTTGAGGTTCTGCATGTCTAATGAGCTCCAGGGAATGCGTGGCCGCTGGTCTGTGGACCACAATGTGGGAAGCAGAGCTCTTGAGCACATGAAGTTCCTGCAAGGTTATGCCGGATTCCTATAACTGGCTCTTCTCAGCACTCTGATCTCACTGTCCAGGGAGACCTTCCCTTACCCATCATTCTCATCCTTCAACTTCTGTCTAGCTTAAAGGTCACTCAATTTCTCATGAAATTTTCTTCTAACACCCATCTCACTCACCGCTGCAGCTCCCCACACGTTTGCTTTCTCCCTGCCCCGCAGTATTTTGTGAGGAGCATTTTTGCAGCGTGCATGACTTGGGGTGGTCCTTCCTGCTGACGAGTGTTGCAGGGGTTAGGCGCACATCTGTGTCTTCCCCAGGCTGTACATCTCCCTGCACAGAGGGCACGAGGCAGGTGCTCAGTAAATAGTTCTCGAGTAAATGAAACTGGTATGTACTTCTGAAAGGTGGTGAATCACTCTGTACAGCAAGTTTTACACCATAAGCAAGGAAATTCTCATTTTTTAGTTAAACTATTGATTTTGCATTTCTTTATGTAAAACACTCCCATTCTTTTTAATTTCCTTCAGTGTTCTAGCTGTTCATCCAAAGCAATTAAATGCCCATCATATATGTCTATTAATTCTTAACAGAGCACTATATCTTCTAGATTGGGAAGCCTCAGGCTTTCTCTTAGCTAATGCCAACCTAAAACTTATAAAGATTATGCACATTGTGACTAATGATTTCTTTTAACTGTGCTGCTAGAAGGTAACATGCTTAAAAAGTTTTTGTCTGAAACTGGTAAGGAATGAGAAAAATATTGCGGCTATAACTGACTTTTTACATTTAAATAATATTTAGAGAATGGGAATGCTACTTATTTTATGCTTAAATATTTGTAAGCAAATACCTCTCCCCTCAAATGTACATTTCAAGCTTTTAAACATCGTATTTGCCAGATGGAGAAATTTGGGAATCACGTTGTGTGAAAAGTGTTCTTGTAGAGGATATATGTGCAGTTACTTCCATTTCTCAAGAATTTTTTAGCCGTTACAGAATTTTCTCAAAGAGAGAAATCGGGTTTGTCTTCTGCTCCCCTCCACACACCTGCTCCGCACAGGTTCCCAGCCAGGGAGAATCTCTTTGAAATCAGTTAGAAGTCCTAGCTTACACGTAACACAAAATTAGAGCGTAAGTATAGAATGGTTGAGCTAGAGACATATATAGATAGCTGTGACCATCTGGGAGGACTGCTCTCTGAGGAGCTGGGTTATGCTGATTTCACTTAAGTAGACTTTCACATTTTAATTTGCATAGCATTAACACCTTTCCCTGAGAAGCAACGGTTTTATGGAGACATTTCCTTGTCTGTTCTCATACAATTAAAAAAATAATCCACGGGGCATTCATTAACAGTTCCAAAAGTGATAGGCTGTGCACTGATGCCATCTTAATTTGAACTGCTTCTGATCTTGCCATCGCTAATTGAAAAGGGATTTAGGGTAATATAAACAATGCTTTTTGGCTATACTAGACACTACTTTTTTTCTGATAACGGAGAAAAGTATACAAGGCCTCTCGGACAAAGGCTAAAGAACTACTCTTTTGGGATTGGATTTCCCATTTTTGCAAAAGAGATAGACTGTACTTTTATTTTTAGGGTATTGTAGTTACTATATTTCTCCCCCACCCAGGAGACCCATTTCAGGTTGCTTGTTTTTCATGTTTTTAATAAAAAATGGATAATATTTATATGTCTTAAAGAGTTAATAAATACACGCATGAAGAAAACTGTCTAGTAAAGCATATTATTTGCTGTTTTCTTTGTTCCTAATTTCCGTACCTTAAAATCTAGTAACACATTTATGCAATTTTCCTAGTGACACAATTAGTATTTAGCTTTTAAAAATATTCTATATATACATTCTAGAGAACATTTCTCTATTTCTGTGTTTTCTACTTTGTAGGATTTTTGTAGGTAAAAAAAATAATAATCTCAAAGCTGACCTGAGTTGTTATTGCTATGGAAGCTGAAAGACTAAACTTTTAGTGTGCACAATATATTCAGGCATATTTGTTTCGATTCATCTTGTAGCTGATTGTCTCAGGTTTAAGTGTAAGCTTCCCTACGTGTGAGCAGAGCAGTGCCTTCATCATGAGTACTAGGCTAGTTTCACTCTTAGGATTTTACTTCACGACTATTTCACACACTTGACTCAGTGTTACATACAGCGTCAGGGAATCTGAACCTAATTTCCAGAAATCAGTCTATAAACTTGAAATAAGAAGATACTATTTTCTCAAAAAAAAAAAAAAAAAAGTACATGTAAATGAGCGTTTTCCTGCTAAGAGGAGAGGCCCCAGGCAGGTTCCTTTGCTGATGTGACACCCTCGTTGCATTGGAAGGAGCAGTGGAGAGCACGCCATTTTCTTTTCTAAAGCTCTAAATTAACCTTTAGAGTGGAGTTAATGCTTTTTCAAATTCCAGATTTAAAGCTCAGATGAACAGTGAAGATATTGTAAGGTGCCTATAACAAGTCAGAGCTCTAGACCAAATTTCTGTATAATATCTTAGCTCTTGAAAAATCATATTTAAAAGGTTCTACCATTTACATCTTGTTCTTCACATGTGAACATCTCTGGAATAGGGCTGTGTCTGCGGTGGCCTTGAGGTAGCTGTCACTGCCTGTCCATGTGCATGAAGACTTGCAGAATGAGTGTCAGCCCCTTGGAATGAATTCCAGAGACCATCCAGCATCACCAGCACCCCTAACACCATGACCCCAGTGTGGTGTGGGAAAACGTGGTCATCCAGAGCTTTGAAATTATATCGAAAGATTTGACTCGGAATGCAAGCTTTAGGAATACCTTAACCAACTTGTTTTGCTTACATTTTAATTCTTATGTGGCTCAAGAAAGACATAAGATAAAACAAGCAAACAAACAAACAAACAAACAAAAATAAAGACAAAAAAAACCCCCTATACTTCAGTAAGTACTAAATAACCTTTCAATAAGCATGGAGCGAAAGTTCTGAGTTACAGAAAATGTTGTGTTATTACTTGGGCAGCAGTAATTGTTTTCTCTTTCTGTGGTACATGAAATAACTGTGTTATTACAATCATTATGGTATTATGATTCCAAGATGAACATAGATTGTGGGATTATGGAATTTTTGAATTGCTAATGTAAGGACTCTCTGTTGTTGCTGTTTTTTGAAGAGGTGATATGAATCATGTCAAAGGAGGCATTAAAGCATTCCTCAGAGAGATTGAAAAATAAAATTTAAAAGGATGCAATATTTCCTTTCATTCTCATAAATAGCATTCTTTCTGAGAACTATTTCCAAATATGTCCGTTAAAAGCAAACTTCAAAGTCTCACTCTGGGCCAGAAGTAAACTACTTTGTCTTGTTTATTATAGACAATCATCTCTGAGGGTTTTGAAGTTGGGTTTGGAAGAGGATTTAGCACTCTGATAGTTTAAATTTGAGACTGCAATATTGACTGATTATCTTTCCTAAAATGTAGTAGACATAATACGTGGCTTCCAACACTCAATATTTTCAGCGTTTGCCATTACTGCCCTTGTTGGCTATTATTTAAAAAAATTCTCTCTGATCCCCCTTTCTGAAGAGGAAACCAAAGTTGCCTGTTGATCACCTCTCTGTCTAGGTGACTTAACATGGCTAAAGCAATATAGTGACACCTCATTCTCCCAGAATTGCTCAAGAAAAGTTTGTTTCATGTCAGTACATTTCCCAGATAATCAAAGCAGAAACATTTAAATGCAAAAGCTAACTATTTCTTTTACCATCTCTCATAGAAACATTTATGCAGCACATTCTGTTGTTAGATAGAGCATACTGAAAATCGAAGCTCTAAAATTGTGTAATGTGTGGCAATCTGAAGGGGGAGACTGCTTTATTTGTTGGTTAGTCTTCAGTACAAGGTGAAAAACAGGATAAGAGAAAGCAGGATAGAGGAGCGATTCCACGCAACACTGAAGGAACTTCCACTTTTTGTAGATGAGACTCATCACAGCACTCCCCCTTATCCTTGGTTTCGCTTTGTGTGGTCTCTGTTATCTGTGGTCAACTGTGACCTGAAAATATGACATGGAAAATTCCAGAAATAAACTAGTCATACATTTAAATTGCGTGCTATTCTGAGTAGTGTGATGCTAAACGGTGCATTACCTCACTCT
The DNA here is from genome assembly GCA_004027555.1 of Craseonycteris thonglongyai. NCBI lineage: Eukaryota > Metazoa > Chordata > Mammalia > Chiroptera > Craseonycteridae > Craseonycteris > Craseonycteris thonglongyai. Next base: position 3,299 of record PVKE010024322.1, on the reverse strand, counting down.
GCATTTCCTCCCGACTTGCTTCTTTCTAATCTTGTCACAGCTGTTCACTTAGTATCCAGCTGTGACATCTTGTGATTTTCTTTATTCCACGTCTTCCAGTTAGGTCTGTTATGTACCTCTGATTTCCTCTTTACATCTTCACTCTCAACACCCTCTTTTTCGTGTTATATTTTTTTATTCCATTATTGCTATTGCCTAGAATATTTCAGTTTGCCATGTGCTCTATATTGTTAGGCCTCCAGTCTCTTCAGTTCCTGGGGTATTAGATACAGAAATGACTCATCTTCTCTAAGACAAGTCTTTCCCTGTTCAAAAAATCTCCAGTGGTTCTTTGCTTTTGTTATTTGTTTAAATTTCTTTTTTCTTTTACTAAATAATAAAAGACAGTTGGCCAGCAGAGACTGAGTCCTGTTGGGTTAAAAATGGATGTAAGGATATGAAATTATTTTGACATCAAACACCATGTACCTTTCCCACCAGCTGTGTATGGCAGCTCTAATACCTCCTTGGGCATCAGGACTGAATGTATGAAATCAGTCTTCTGTTTCTAGGATCAATAATTGGGAAATCTCTACACACTCTTCTGAAACCACTCAAGAGGTTCACTGACTGTTTGGAACTCATCTGCAAATTACTTCAGAGGACATACATTTTTTTCAACAACTTGAAATGTCACTGAGTCTTTTAAAAATCCTTGATCCTTTTTTGTTGTTTGCTTGTTCATTTATTTTGTTTTTTAGATTCTACATATAAGTGAGATTACATAGTATTTGTCTTTCTCAGTCTGATATATTTAATTTAACATAAACCCCTCTAGGTCCATCTGTGTTGTTGCAAATGATAAGATTTCATTCTTTTGTTATGGTTATCTTGACCTTTTAGAAAAATAATTTTTTTATTAACAAACTTTTTTCAGCTCTATTGAGAGATAATTGACATAGAACTTTTTATAAGTTTAAGGTATAAAATATGTTGATTTAATTTGCTTATATATTGCAAAATGTTTACCACCATAGTATCAGCTAGCACCTCCATCCTGTCACTTAATTACCATTTCTTTTTTGTGGTAAGAACGTTTAAGATCTACTCTCAGCATTCTTTAAGTTTATGATACTATATTATTAGTGATAATCACCATGCCATTCATTAGATTCCCAGAACTAGTTAATTTTATAGCTGGGAGTTTGTACCCTTTGGCCAATATCTCTCCATTTCCCCCACCCCCACCCCCACCCCTAGCTCCTGGCAACCACCACTCTTGATTTTTCCTACTGTGTATTCATTCTTTTGTTTGTCACAGTTTTAACTGAGACACTACTATGTACTGATTTGCCAGGTGTTGTAGACATGTGGTACACTAAGCGGACATGGTTGTTACCCTTATTTAGTTTATCAGCTAGCCTTCTTTGCCATTTGAGTTGAAGTTTATGGCAGTACACTGGTATATTCCACTTTTAGAACTTGAAGATCGTTTTCCTTGCTGGAGAAAAGTAAGTTCTATCGTCTGTTAGCAAATTGCTCTCTTCCTCCAGCACTAGGGTCCTTCCTTTCCCACCTTTCTTTCCTCACTGCTTAAACTAAGATGAAAAAGTCCTTTATATTGTCCTAAGTACTTTTCATAAGTCTTAGCTCATCTTGAACATAGTACTTTTGACATCTGATTTAAAACATACTGTATATATAGCTATGCATGTTTTTCTTTACAGTGTATCACACGTATTTTTTCCATTTAATTATATATTTTATGAAACCATATTTAATGTCTATTTAATGGTCCATCTTATTTAACCATCCCCTATTTTGGGCATTTTGGTTTGAGTCCAACTTTTCTTTTGGCTTGTTCTGCAATATTAAATAATGCTTCTGTGAATATCCTGGTACATAATCCTTTGCCTGCATTTCTGATGATTTCCTCATGCTGCACTCCAGCCCCCATGTGCTGCCTATTTCTATTCCCCAAGACTAAGTAGACAGGCTCTTTTCCCAGTCTCTGTCCAGGTAGTGTACATTTCACTCCATTATCTATAGGACTGTTTTGCTGACCAACAGGCGGAGTGTTGTGCCAAGATCTTCCATAGTCTCCTCCGGCTTTCACCCTGACACTGGGCAGGACACCCGAGAGGACAGGAGAAGGACGGTGATGATGTGGGGAAGACATACTCTAGACCCTGTCCTGGGGCTGTGCCTGTGTGCGTGTCCATGTGTACTGGGTGGGGAGATGGAGTGTTCCTGCTTGCTATAGACTGAATTGTGCTCCCTGTACTCATGTTAAAGCCCTACCCCCTATGGGATGGTATTAACATATAGGGCCTTGGAGAGGTGATGAGGTTCAGATGAAGTCTTGTGTGTGGGGCCTTCATGATAGGATTAGTGCCCTCATAAGAAACAACACCAGAGAGCTCACATTCCCCTTCTCTCTGCCATGTGAGGACAGTGAGAAGGCGGCCATCTATAAGCCAGGAGGGGAACTCTTACCTTGATCTTGGACTTCCCAGCCTCCAGAACTATGAGAAAACCAATTTTGATTGTTTGCATCACCAAGTCTACAGTATTTAGTTGTGGCAGTTCAAGCTGGTTAATGTACTATTGAAGGCAGCTAGTTTACGGTCCACTGTGAATTGGGGAAATGGCAGTACACAGGTGTTTTAGACTGCCACTGAGTATTAACTTTAAAACCCAAACCCTAAACCCCAAAGCTTAGCCATCTACAGTACAGTGTTCCCTCGCCACTTCGCGCTTCATGTTTTGCGGCTTCAGTGCTTCGCGGGTTTCCCCAAAATATCCATCGAAAAATAAAAATGAAAAAATACAACCCTGTCGGCAGCCACATGGCGGAAAGGAGCGTTGTTTCCTGTGGATGCGCGCGAGAGAAGGATCCCTGCATGTCCAACAAAGAGATGAGCTGACTCAGAGTCCATCCCACGGGCTCTCATAAAGGCGTGTGATTGGTTTCCGGGGCGACATCGACCCATGAGAGGACGAGTGGATTTATCCCTGTGAGCTGATTGTCTGCGCATCATCGCAGCCTCACCTAGCATCTTCTCTTGTTGTATCTCGCCAGTCTTGTCCATGATGCTGACTGTCTCGCATACTGTATTTTAGTGTTGTGTGGGCGATAACTTGTTTTGTTTAAGCGATCACTTTTTTTATTAATTAAGCCCTTATCATGCCGCCTAAGCGCTGTGCCCCTGCGAAAGCTTCCTCCGGGGCGCCCAAGAGGAAGAAGATGATGACCATCAGCGAAAAAGTGAAACTTTTAGATATGATCAAAGAGGGCAGAAGTGATGCATCTGTGGCAC
>PVKE010024321.1:0-23934 GCA_004027555.1 Craseonycteris thonglongyai | reverse complement strand
TGGTTCCCAACATGCTGCTGTCCTCTGAGTAGAAGAGGTCCCTCTGCGTCCATAGCAGCCAAAGGTGGTACCTTCTAACTCAGCTGTCCAACTCACAGCTCAGGACGGCTCTGAACACGGCCCAACACAAACTTGTAAACTTTCTTACAACATAGTGAATTTGTGTGTATGTGACTTTTTTTTATAGCTCATCAGCTATTGTTAGTGTGAGTGTATTGCATGAGTGGCCCATGATAATTCTTCTTTTTCCTGTGTGGCCCACGGAAGCCAAAAGGCAATTAAACTTTTCTTTATTGATCTTCAGGCTGCTCATCCAACTGTCTTCGTTTCAACTTGTGCTCATGATTTCCTGCCTTTGAATTACATCAGTGATCCTACCCCCTTTCCACTGGCACGGATCTTCTTCTTGAAGCCTCAGATCACACTCCCCTAGAAGCCGTCTCCGTAAGCTCCACCCCTCCAGGGCTCTCCTTTCTCTCACCTTGTCACACAAAACTTGGCACCTCCCGAGGTTTTAATAGGTTTTGAGTTATTATTCAAGGGCAACATCTGTGTCTAATGATTTCTTTTATACCACTTACATAATCTAGCTCAGTGACAATGACATAAGAGCTATTCAATAAATATTTTCCTACTTCTAAACTTGTCTAGCCAGCTGGCTTGAGGACGTAATAAGAAGACTCCAGGTACCTCCCACCGCTGCACCTTCTCTCACAGCAACCCTGTACTTTTCCTTTAAAGCACTTAACACAGGTTGTAATCACATACTGATTTGTACAGGTTTTGTCTAATGTTAGCCTCCCCATTATACTGTAAGGTCCAAGAGGACAGGAAGTTTGTGTGTACTGTTCATCACTATATACCTAAGATCCACCACAGTGTCTAGCAACATTCAAAAAATATCTGCTGATTGCATGAATGTTAGATAGACAAGCAAACAGGCGAATAATGGAAAAAGAAAAAATGATCTCAAAGTGAACTATAAAGAAAGCAGAAATTTAAATGTCAGGGGCTTAAACATTTGAGAAATCAACCTGCTTACATTTCTAAAAAGGTCTTGTGGTGGTATCTGTCACAGGCTAATTACAACCTCCTTCCCCTCAGAAAGCGCTAGAACAAATAGGCAGGCCTGCAGCCCATTCAGCCTAGGATTTAAGACCTGAGTGACCAGGACATGCGGCTGGCACCACTCTTTCTCCTTGTTATATAAATTCTAAAATACAGAAACCATTGTTTCAAGACAGAGGAAATGGGACAGTCCCAGTGGACAGGCTCAAAGGCATTGCAGCACCAAGCAAGCGCCCCGGAGCATCTCACGCCCACCTCAGAGCGACAGCTCTGAAGCACATGGCACAGTCTAACCTAATTGGCCCCGTGGGCAGCATGAGACGTCACGGCGGTGACAGTTCAAAGTGGCTGTGGCAAACTGCGCTGGAGGAACCCGCTATTTTTGCAGTTAGATCAGTATATACTAGAAAATACGGAGGAAGGAAAAGGTAAATAAGACCAGCATAATATTGGAATCCTAGGCAGCCTGCTAATGAATAGAAAGGCCTGATATTTCTATAACGCTTTAGAATTTAAAAACTCTCATAGTTCTGCTCTCATTTAATCCTTACAACATTCTCACGTAGGAAAGAAAATATTATTACCTGTTTTACTGATATGGAAATTTGGGAAGCAGAGGGAAACAACCAACAATTAACCAAGATTAAACGCACACCCCATGCTCATTTCACTACACTTCGCACACCTTCAAATGAATTGCACCTTTTCAGTTCTTAAACCAAATGATTTCTTTCTTTCTCAGCTTATGATCATGAAAGGAATGCCAATTCATGGAAGATGAGTATAATTCACAGGAAACGACGCACCTCTGAAGGCATTCCCTGATCAGCTTCCCTCCCCTCCACCTACAGGAGAGGTTTGCTCAGTGGGCGAGTGGGAGGTGAAGAGCAACAGGGATCGACAGAGAGGGATGTACAGCGAAATAACCGGAGAGTCCGGTCTCTCTAGGGAGTTCTGCTCCCCTTGCACAAAAGCTGCTCAGGGACCAGCCAGGCTAGAGAAAGCAAACCCTAACAATGACCAGACTCGCTCTTCTAATACGAACATTTTAAAGTGGGACACAAGCCACTGGGGAAAGGTGTGGGCTTCCAGGATCTACAGTTTGGCCTGATCTTTCTCTGAAACAGTAAGTCTCCTGAGAAGAAAAAAGCAACCACACTGCCCCCCCCCCTCCCCCAACACTCAAGTGAGTTCTGGATCCTGTCCGCCAATCACACTGTGTTTCTCGAGTTCCTTTTGTCACCTACTCTCCCCAATTACTTCATACCTTCTCCCTCCTCAAATCTCCAACACCTCACTCCCAACTCCCCCTTCTCATCTGGTAATCCTACCTCCTGCCTCATGAGGAAGTCGAGGCCAGCAAAGAGAAATTCCAGGCTCCCATCAGCCACCTAAACGCTGGCTGCTACTCCCATGCTCTGTCTAGTAGCGATGTGTGGCTAGTTAAATTAATTGAGATTAAATAAAATTAAAAATTCAGCTCTGCAGTCTTCCTAGTCACAATGCAAATGCTTGACAGCTACATGTGGCTTATGGCCCCTGCTGGGCAGTGCAGATTCAGACTGTCTCTCTTGGACAGTGCTGTTCAGAGATGGCCTCTCTGTCTGTCTGTCTGAGACATATCCTTTACTGACGTGTGCGTCTCCTCTGCCCTAACCCCAGGGCATCGCTACAACAATTCTCTCCTCTCTCCTACACGACCAGCTCTCAGCTCTACAAGAGGTCATTTCTATCAGGATACAAACATGACTGTTCTTTACCTCATCTTAAAAAATAAAATAACAGAGGGATAGTTGGAGATGATGAAAAAGTTGTGGAAATAGACTCTCAACAGAATAAAGAAATAATAAGTATGTGACATGATAAAAGGTGTCAGCTCACAGTACTGTAGTGATCATATCGCAATATATGAATGTATCAAAGAAACATGTTGAACACATTAAACTTACACAATGTTATATGCCCATTATATCTCAATTTAAAAAAGGTAATGGTTGTACAACATTGTAAATGTCATTAATGCCACTGAATTTTAAGTATTGAAAATGGCAAATTTTGTTACACACATATTATCATAATAAAAAATTTTAAGTACAAAATCGCAGCCTTTACTTTCCCTGCTCCCACCAGTTACAGTCCCATTATTTCAGTTTCCCCTTATTGCAAAACTCTGCAGGAGACTTGTCTGCATGTGCCTTCTCCAATTCTTGTCTTTCTGTTTTTGCTTTGACCCCCGGGCTCTCTCAAGTCCCTGTGTGCCCACCACGCCACCAAAACGGCTTTCATTGGCTGCCAAAGCCAACAGACAGTTGTTATTCTTCCTGTACTTGATTCATCACAGCTTCTGATAGCTCCCTCCTCCTGAGAGCATTGTCTTCTCAGCCCACCCACCAGGCCTCCTGGAGCCTCTTTAACTTCAGCGGTCCAGACCTCTGTTTACCCAGACCTCTGCCCACACACAACCTGACCCCTCCAGCTCACCCGCCCCTACTACTCTTTCACCTGTATGTCCCAACTCCTCTGTCATTAATTCTGAGACCTTTCTAAAAAACAGCCCCCCCCCCCCCCCCCGCTCCTGACCTCACCCCACACACACGCCCGTCTATTAGGTCTCTCTATTTAAGATCTAGGAAGGTATCCCATCCCTGACTGGGCCTTGGGCCCCAAAATAATGGCTATGAACTTCTAGCTCCTTAAAGGACCTAGTCAATCTTCCTAATAGTGTTGGAACACTCTCTGTTAAGATAGCTTTAAGTCACTTGCCAAAAATAATCCATGTCAAACACTTATTTGCATGTTCTTCAGTAGCTCTATCTGCTTTACTTAGATTTTCTTAATTGGATGATACCAGATAATACTTTGCATTCTGGTGCCTAGAAAAAGAGAGCAGCACCCTTTAGATTTCTCAGGAAACTGGACAAGGATAGAAGATGTGTTTGGGTCCAAAATAAAATAAAATAAAATAAAATAAAATAAAATAAAATAAAATAAAATGATGGCTACTAGAGTCAGCCCAGGACTGGAAGTCATTCAATCCTAGATTCCAGTTTTCACTCTTACTAGTCCTAGCACATCTCTTAGGATTATGGCCACATACCGAGAAGCATCAAGGAATGGTCGGTAGGCCAAGCTGATCCATTCTTCTCCGTTGGAGGAATATTTCGGCTCCCGGGGTGTTTCTCTCATGGTGTCCAAGTCCACTAAATAATGGCATTTACTGATGTCCATCTGCAATGGAGAAAGGCTGATTCTTCATCAGTAACTGCACAGGTCCTTTCAGGGTAAACAAACATCAACTGCAACCCTAACATTCCCACAGGGTTGTAGAGGAACATCTCCAAGCTCTCGACAGGTCAGAGTGTTGGGTGTTGGGGTATATGATTTAGGCTCCTAGGGGTGAGAGGGAGACGTGCACTCACCCAGCCAAATATATATGTACACTTTTGAAGTTCTGATGCTAGTTTGGGTATGAAGTCCCTCCAGTCTTACAGACACTTCTGAAGCTAGCATGAGCCCACAATCTACAGTTAAATAGTTCATTTCAAACAATAATTATATTCTTTCTCTCATCCTAAAGCCATCAGAATATTTAACAGCCACAAGGAAATTCTTAAGCCATTTTAATTAAAAAAAAAAGTTTTAATATTTAAAAAAATAAAAAATAAAGAAATACATAAGTTTCTATGAGGTTAACCTGTATTTTCCAGCGTATAAGACGACCGGGCGTATAAGACGACCCCCTAATTTTACAGTTAAAACATAGGTTTAGGCCTATATTTGCTGTATAAGACTACCCCCCACTTCCGAGGCTGTAGTCTTATACAGCGAATATAGGCCTAAACCTATGTTTTAACTGTAAAATTAGGGGGTCGTCTTATACGCCCGGTCGTCTTATACACTGGAAAATACAGTAAATAAAAACTCAAATATGGAAACCATCACTGTGATACCGTGATTTGTAATAAATATCTATTTTTGTCTTTGTCCAAGGTTCCTGGCTCACAGCTCCCCAAATCCTTGTTATTTCTTAATTGATAAGAGCAATGGGAACATCTTTTGTTAATGATATTTGGTCTCTATTCCTCAGTTCCTGAAATTCCTTCAAAGTCATAAAGGTAAAAGGGGTGTTATGCATAACAACTCCCTTTTTAACCCCTTACTGAGTTTATGTTAACAGGGTGACTTTTGCAAAGCACTGGTTACCAGATGAACTAACCACGTGATTAGAAGGTTGGGAGACTGAGTTGAATTGCACGTGGTGAATGGCTCAATCCTGCCTGCTTAAAAGAAGCCTCCATAAAAACTCAAAAGGACCCGTTCAGAGAACTTCCGGCTTGGTGAGCACCTGAGATTCAGTGCGAGGGGTGTTCTGGAAGAGAGTTGGGAAGATCTATACCCTTCCCCCAAATCTTGCCCTATCATCTCTTCCATCTGCCTACTTCTGGGTTATATCCTTTTATAATAATAAATTGCTAATCTACTAGGTAAAAGAAAATGTTTCTCTGAGTTCTGTGAAACAACCATGAACAGTAAAATAATAAATTGTGGTACAGCCATACAATGAACTTACTATACAGTAATAAAAGAACTAAATCTACATGCAACAACATGTGTATTTAATACAAACAAAATGTTGAGTGAAAGGATTAAGAAAAAAAAAACAACAAACCCAATATGATTCCACGTACACAAAGTTCAAAAAACAAACAAAACCAACTTATATTGCTTAGGAAGGCCTGTAAAAGTGGTAAATGTAAAGAGAAAGGTAGAAATTATCATAAAAGTCAGGAAACTCCATCTGAAGGGGGATGTGGGTAGTGATCAAAAGGAATTGTTGCGGAAGCTCCTGCAATGTTCTAGTGTTTGACCTGGGGGACGGTTCACGGCCATGTGCTCTACTGTCATATTATTATTAATTTACTGCCCACTTATGCTTTGAATACATTTAGGCTTATGGGTCATACACAATCGAAGACTGTTTAAAGTGCATATGTGGACAGCTTTCAGTACACTGTGTTCTACCCCCACCTCTAACTCCAAGTAATAGTCTCATTCTCTCCCGGCATTATTTGCACATAACAAAGACTTTGGTCTCACATCTGGCTCTACATATGGGCTATTCCTCCAAGGGAGACCAAGCGTGCTGAGAACTGACGTCAGACCCAATTCCATTCTACAGAATTCTCTGAAAATGGTCCTTTGTATAAACACTTCAGGAAGCAGCCTTTTTGGTCTGAACACCCACTCTGTAGCTCCCAAGGATTTCAAAAACACGAACCACGTTTTTAAAAGCTTTGCAAGTACCATGCCTCTGGAATCACACAGAAGCAGCAAAGGGTCTCCTGCCAGACAGCCCCCTGCGGCGAGGGAGCTCTCAGTGGACAGTTCAGGACTTGACCTCAGCCTGGCCTTGTTCTGACGTACTACATACAGGTCTGATATCTAGACCTGGTGTTGGATACATGGTCTACCAGAGCTATGGGTAGTAACTAATTAATACCAAACTATACCAGTTAGTTTAGGCTCCAATCATCACACCATCTATATGCAAACTCCATTTAAAGTAATGTTTTCAGAAAGATACCAAGGCCAAATCACATTAATTGAGATACTAACCCATCTTTTAAAATGGTAACTTGCATTTCACACTTACTGAGGTGGGAAGAACCATGGTATAGTCAAGTAATGGAAAGAGGGTCCAAGTGATCGGAACACTGAGAGATGCGATGTTTCTGTTTCCGCCATCTAGAACACTCTGTGCTTTCAGCTCAATCTTCCTCATCCTGTAGATTTCAGCTGGAAACGATCTCTTTAGGAAAGACTTCAATTCTCCACTTAAACAATGGCAGGTCCTCACATTACATGATCTCATAGCAACCAGTACTTCTCCACTAAAACATCTCACAACTATAATTTATGAATTAATTGGGAAATAAGTGAATTCTCTGGAAGCTGGGGCTGTCTATCTTATTTACTCATGCATTCCAAAAACCTAGCATAGTTCAAAGCACACAGTAGGTGCTAAGTAAATGTCTGTTTAACAAATGCACACACAAATGCATGAAAACAAGTGAAATTAAGAGGAGAGAGGAAAAGGTGGAAGCTTAGGAAGAGGGAGAGAAGAAAAGATCAGCGAGGAGCAGAAGACCACTGGTTAATCTGAGAGGATGCCTACAGGATTGGGCAGAAGAAAGACGTGGAAGCAGCAAGGAACACAAGGAACCATTAGAGAGGTTGTAGGACAAAAATCAAAGCAGCACACAGTTTTGACATTCAAGGGGAGTGTGGATTTCAAAAGCCACGGAAAGGCTGTGAGGAGGCTGAAGACTGAGAAAAGGTAACAACAGGAATGGGTTCAACAGTGGTAGCGAACAATAAACTCATTAGCCTAGAACGCCGTGAGGGGACACACAAAGAACGGAGTCCAACCTCCCTTCCTCAGGGACCTTCCCTCCTCGCTCTCCAGCTGCCCGAGCCAAGCCCCACAAGTCCTAAGACAGGAAGGATGTGAGCTTGCATTCAGGCATCTATCAGCTGGGAATGACAATGACGCACGTAGCTATAAAAATAATGATCTCTGGCAGGAGCCAACATGAAGTTCAGAGAACACCACAGAGAAACCATTTCACATATGAGACAGGTCTTAGTTCTAAAAGTCACTGAAAATTCTCTGGTAAACAAAGGCACTAATGAATCCTCTAAGAATTTAAGGGGATAATGTGAAGATCAATCAAAATCAACTGTCCTGTAACCTCCAAGGCAAGCGGGACGACTGAAGCTGAAAAACAGACACTTTGCCTCATAATGAAGTAAGATTTGGTCACAACTGACACTATCAAACAGCAACAGTGGCTGACATATGGTATGAATTTAATATTTAACCTTTAAGCTATAATCCAGATATCTCCTTTCTTTCTAAAACATATACTACACCTTGATTCATCCCCTGACCTCGTATCCCTCTGTAAGCAATGCCCGGGAGTCCTAACAGCTGAGCATCGAAGCCCTGTGAGGGCAGGGACTGAGTCTGTCTTGGTGACCACTATACCCCAGGGCTGCTACAGTACTTGGCACGTGCAGGCAGTCACAAAATATTTGCTGAAGGAAAGAAAGGTCACACAACACACCAAGATGCTGGGCAACCAAATGCCAACTGCTAAAAACTAGAGCAGCTATCTGTAAGTGCCAAGAATGGATTCCCTCAGCTTCCAGCCCTGGGAGGAAAATCCAGGTTCTTTAAAATATCACACAATAAAGATCAGACCACATCGTCATAAATCTACTAAGAAAATCTCTAACTAGCAAAGTGAGTTCAAGCTCTCGTAGATTGACTACTGATTTTGAGTAAGGCTCGACAGTTAGCCATAACAAGATTTGACTTACTTGAATATTTTATAGAAAGAAAAATTCAAGTAGGAGAGTTGTCTAGAGAAATCGACTTAAACAATTATTCCTGGATCTCACTCCTGTGATCAGAACTTACAACTTCATTCAAATCTGCAAGTATATTCCAGGCATTGGAAAGGCAATTAGAGAACCCAAAGGGCACAGAAAATCAACAGAAGAACCACATTTACAAGCATGGCTATTCCTTGCTTATTTCCAACTCATAGACAAGATGCTGGAGACAATTAAGTCCAGTTTTGCAAGCTTACAGACCTTTGTGCACGCTAAGAATTTCTCTGAGATGAGATCTCTTGACTCCATTTCAGCCCCAATCTTTTATTATGAAAAATACAAATATAAAAGGAAATCCTATTGGATATGTATCCTACTATGTTTGGATGTGAATTATATCAGCAGGCAACTATAAAACAAGCAAATGTTTGAAAGGGCTAAGCTTCTGAAATGACATCATCAGAAAAGTAGAATCATGTTCTCAAATGTTTGAAAGGGCTAAGCTTCTGAAATGACATCATCAGAAAAGTAGAATCATGTTCTTATTGCCCTGCTACCAACTAAGCACTCTTTTTTGTTTAAATCTATCTAAAGTGACCATTTGCATCCTGTAATGGGCGCGTTTATCCTGCCTCCGGCTGTAGCTGTAGCTATAGGGAAGTCAGGTGACCTAGTCTCAGAGGTTTTACCCTCTCTCCAAAGGGGTTGGACTGCAAATCACTATAATCCCTCTCAATTCTAAGATCATTGTAGAGGAAATAAATTCATCATAACTGTAAAATATGCTCCACACTGCTGAGTCTCCACTTCTCAGAGCTGCGGCTGGCTCATCATTAAATGGGCTTTCATATTCAAAGACACCCCTGCATTGGAGGTAACAAGAGTACGATCTACTTTCTATATTGCCAAGAAGTGGGCAGTTAGAAAATCTTTCTTACTGGTAGCACTGAACACAGTTGAATATACATATTCGTCAAGAATGGCAAAGGTCAAATAAGATCATTCAGTCTCTGAATTTGTGATGTCAGTGAGCTACTGATTCCAAGGGCTTTATTGATATAAAACATATGATTTGGGAACAGGTCAGATTACCAGGGAGGCTCAGATCACCACACAGATCTATCCTGAAGTCGGTGATGAGACATGCAGAGAGCTCAGCTGCTTCCCTGCCTGCTGCTCATGTTAGACAGCACTCACTGCTTTGACACTCCCACCGACAACCACATCATGCTTTTCAACCTGGGACTGCTTAACTTCTTTTGTTTGACAGTAGCAAACTCAGGGTTTCTTTTAGAAATTTGATTTTTAAAATATCAGTTTATATAAAATATTTTAAGAATACACCTATAACATAGAACAAAATTCATTCAGTCTTATAGCTAAAGTCACTATCACTATCATCATTAGGAAAAGTCTACTAAGTATAATATTAGGAAACAGAAGAAAACTAAGTCACCCAGCTCTCAGAGCATTTCCACTGTAGAGTTGAGTTATGCATACAAAAAGTTATACATGGTTTTTGTCAAATTTTTCCATTTCTGCTTTAAAGTTTTGATATTGGCATAATGTAAAAGAACACCAGAGGACAAACATATAGATACCTGCCCTTTGGGAATTTACTCCCTAACATGCACAATACCAGATGAATAAACTTTAACTGACATCCAACCAACAGAACAAAGCAATTAAGTCAAAGTATAAACACAGAGTAAGAGGAAATAAATTTTTGATCATCCAGAGTTGGCTAAATATGCTCACAAGACTCTTTTGCTATTATAATTTTCTCTGCTTCATCAGTCAATTGACATTATGAGCAGTTTCTGGTAGATTTCTGTGATCCAAGAAGAGGGAATGATTTTTTTAACTCAAACTTTTCAAAAGAGTATAAATTCAATAGAAACAGCAGGGCCAAAAAAAGTACTAGAAGAAAAGATGGCTAGATGCTTCCAAAATTTGGCAGGAGACTTAAACTTATGGAATCAAGAAGTTCAGTGAGCCCCAAACAGGTTGAACTCAAAGAAATGTACTCTAAGATACATCATATTTCAACTTCGAAGGAAGGGGCCCACTTGTTTTTAAGTGTGGAAAGAAAAGAATTGTAACCCCAGAATTCCACATCCAGAGGAAGAAAATTTAGTCATGAAGGAGAAATCAAACCATTTTCAGATGAAAACCAAGAGAATTTCAGACCTACCCTAAAAGAATGGCTACAGGAATTCTTTTTTTTTTTAAATTTTTTTAAAAAATATATTTTTATTTATTTATTTTTATTTTTGAGAGAGAGAGGGATACAGAGACAGAGAGAGAACTGAACTGGGGGAGCTCCCAGTTCAGCATATGGTTCCGCACGGGCCGGGGCCAGGATTCGATCCCTGGTCTCGGGCGCTGCAAAGTGAGCTCTTAACCCACTGAGCCATCCCGGCTTCCCCAGGAATTCTTGAAAGAGAAAGGAAATTATAAAAGAAAGAGTTTGTGGAACATTAGGAAAGAAGAAAGAACAACAGAAAAAGTAAGGATAGGAGTAAAAACAATAGATTTTCTTCAAGTTTTCTAAATTAAGTTTAAAGGTTAAAGCAAAAATTATAACATTCCGATGTGGTTCTCAACATATGTAGAGGAAATATTTAAGACAATCATATTATAAACAAGGGAGGTAAGATCTCTACATGGGAACTGATACAGCCATCTGGAAAAGAGTTTGGCAGTTTCTTGAAAAACTAAACACATACCTGACATATGATTCAGCAACCACATTCCTGGACATTTAGCCCAGAGAAAAGAACACGTACGAGTATATCCCCAGGAAAGACTCGTAACTGCTTTATTTGTAAAAGCTAGAAACTGGAAACAAACAAAATGTCATTCAATAGGTGAATGGTTAAACAAGCTGTGGCCCATCTGTACCATGGAATACAAGTCAGAAACAAAAAGGAACAAACTACTCATCACACAAAGTGGATGTGCATCTCAAGAACATCATGCTGAGGGAAACCAAAGCAACCTCAAAAGCGACATTCCATTTATATAAAGTTCTTGAAATCCTAAAATGATAGAGGTGGAAAACAAATGAGCAGTGGCTAAGGGTTGGGGTGGTGATGGTAATGTAACTAGAAAGGAGTAGTACAAGGATGACCTCCACGGTGATGGGATCGTGCTGTCTCTTGTCTGCCTGGTGGTAACCAAGCTCGGAATTGGTAAACCACACTCATTGCTCTGAAGCAATCTCGATCTAGTTTGCAGCGAAGGTATTCTTAGATATAAAAACTGAAATTTCTTAACTAAAAGGAGGCCAGAAGGCTAAGCAGTAACAATTACTTAACAGAAAATCTCTCTCCAATTTTAAGTTGCAGGTACTTGTGCTCAAAGACAGGAAACCAAGGTCAGCTAACAGCACACGAAGTGTTACCTGTTAAGTGTATCAGAGATCTTCTTGATAGTTTCAAAGATTTCATAGCTATAGCCCGTATTATGCTTATTTTTTTTAAGTAAGAGCAAAACAGGACATAATATTTTAAATGCATTTTTAAAATCATCAATAATCTTACCATAAAAAAAAAAAAAATCATCAGCAACCTGTTAGTATACAAAGGCTGTCTGGAAAAAAAAATCCAGCCCTAAATTCCTCTATTTTTCATACTACATGTCTGGATACTTCCCGGACAGCCCTTGTATGTCCCAGCCTTTTTTCTCTGCAGATATAGATTTGTCTTCACAGAATCTGACCATGCTATACATACTATTTCACCGTGACTATTTTTAGTTTGACGTTTCTCAGTTTGAATCCCTAGTAACACCAAGTGATTATTGACCCTTAGGTCTAAGAGTCAGAATAAAAAGAAGTTTCTTTTCTCAATTTTATCAGTATCTCATCATGCAAAATCTGAAACCACGCTCCACAACCACAGAACCTAGAATTCAGAAATCAAGACTTGATTTAAGTCTGCCTTAAAGTATAACCAAAGACCTCATTTTTTTCCTTTCTTCAGATTTAATCATTCTTTCATATATCAAAAATAACAAAATTGTAGGGTGACATTAGCACATGATCATGAAACAAAAACATGTTTCATTTCATTAGTCACAGGCTACATATCAACCAGCTGTTGAAGCTAAAAATATGCCTTAGTTTGAAACTTTGTAGAACACATGCATTTTCAGACTCATTTTGAGAGCAATGTGACTTCTTTTCGTTTCTAACAACCCACTTGGAGAGGAACACATCAGCACGTCTAAACCAGAAGAAAAGAGGTGGTAGAGCAGAAATCAAACTAATTTACTGATAATCAACATCACAGTGTCTATGTCTTATCAATAAATGCAGGCTAAGAATGACTATTTAATATCACCTCAGATGTAAACATAAATATATATTCTAAAAGAAAAGACAAGGCCTGAGGCAGAGGACATGATAGAATAGTAAAAGGGACATATTTTGTTGGGAGAGGAGTGAGCCTAGGGCAGGTGGGTAGTAAGAAGTGTTCTCACAGCTTTTCCTCATCAGCTGTTGGGAGATCCTGCCAGGATGGAGCGTGCAGTGACATCTTCTCAAACATCAATATCATATTCAGGTAGCATGACACAGCACAGTGTCAGACACTCATCTCTCTTGGGACAGAAGCAGAAAACAGGTTTCCATCTTTGGTCCATAAGTTTCATGGCCCAGGAATCAAGTCTCAAGATAAGATGTGCGACCATAAAATACCTGATTAGAAAACAGGTAGTGGGGTGGGCTGAAATCTAAACACTGCAACTACATTGCAGGTGTAGTTACAGCAAACTGGAGAGTAGTGAGAGGCTATTTCAAGGGTCTTAGAAACTCACAAAGTCATGTAAGAAAATATACTTCATTCCACTCTGGAACAGAATCACAGGTTCTAACTGCCAGCCCAGTGTTCTTCCACTACATCGTCTTTCCAGCCACCCGTTCTCCCATGATTATTTCCTTTTTTTTTTTTCCTAAATAGAAACATGTGGGCCTAGGAAGAAACATCTGATAGGAAAAGATTTCAAGTATTTTTCTGGATTTTCCTTTCTTCTTTTAAATGCAGTCCAATCAAATTTTCAAATGTAGTTGTCACCCAGATGCACAGACTGTCGCATAGTTTTATTGTCTACCATATAGCCTTGCAAAATATGTATCTGTTGACTGAATCTTTAAATGCTTAACCCACTGAGCCATCCCAGCTTCCTCGAATCTTTAAATGCAAAAGTAAAATTTTATTGCTCTGTGATAATGTAAACTCACAGGTAAAAAATTTTGGTCATTAGGTGGAAGATCATGAAAACATCATTTAATTTCTGAAATCCAACACAGTGGATACTAGGGAATTAACTTTAAAGAAGCATTTTGAACAGCCTTCACTTAAATTCTTAGTGGATTCTGATCTTATTCTACTGCTCACATTATAACAATTTGAATCTGCCTACCTTGATACTGAAGGCTGATAACAATTAGTAAAAAATATCTATAAGGGAATTTATTTTCTCCTCCAATAAGAACTTCCAATAAGGGTGGAAGAAAGGATTAAAAGAAAGGTAAAAAGAAAAGAGAAAAAAGAAAAAGGAGTGAGCTCTGAGCATTTCTATTAATTGATATATGCAATAATTATTACATAAAGTGCCTGGCATATACTAGAATGTATAATAGACTCTAGAAATGGAAAGTAACCTTTTTAAAAAGTAGTGCTCAACCTCTTAATGTCTATTCAGCTCATTATATCAAAGAATGATTAAAAATTTCATCAAAACACATACTATATTTAAGTGATATACCACATGATATAAACTACAAGTGACTGTGGAAGTAAGAGGAGATGTGAAAAGAATATTGGGGAATCCTGAAACAAGAGCTTCTTATCCCAGGACTAATCTTTGTCAAGTTACAACCTCTCTGAGCCTCAGTCTCTTCTCCCATAGAATGAAGAAATCATAGACTTTATGATGAAGTTCCCTATCAAATCCATAATTCTTTCCACTGACCAAATGGTAAAAGCAGGGATAAAGAAGAACAAGATATGGAAAGCTTTGACTGAAATATACAGTCAGTTCTGTTTTAACAAGTGTTTTGAGAATGCAAATGTGTTCTAATGCCAACTGACATACCAGGGAACAATTAAAGCATGATTTAATTTTTGCATTTGCTTATCTGTCATTTAACCCACAGGAACAACTGGGTGAATCCAAAAAAGGGCACCCAGTTGAATATTCAGCACAGGCATGCACAAAGTGTCCACAGGCCACACTCAAGTGTCCCCCAGCTTCTGCAGTTCACGGGGCATTAGGAGCCCCATCCATCCATAGTTGGTATTATAACTTTCTGTCCTATTTCACATAATCCATTCACTACTTCACAAGTTGCAAGCCTTCCAATGGCACTTCCACCGTAAACCTGAGGACTTTTTCAAGATAAACTAAATGTATCTTCTAGGTTCAGACTCTGATTCTGGCAAACCAGCCCCAATCTGGGCGACAAAAGGCCAGATGTGGCTGCAGGTTTGCTTCAGAAGAGAACTAGGAAGTCCCAGAATTTCACATTTTGAGTATCTGACATAAGAACACCTAAACAAAATGTACTTGACATTAAAATCGTTAAATGTTTCTTTAGCGAACAGGCTCCCCCCAAAATGTGCTTTCCAATAATTCTATCGAATAATCTGTTACTGTCCCTGGGAACCAGGAGAACTAGTTTCATGGCTCTCGCCTTTTCCTGTTTATCAAGGATTTCACTGGTATCAAATGGCTGAAGCGTCATCTTTTAAAGGAACTGAAATGAAATCCACATGGGACCACAGAGTGAGTACAGGCGAGCGGGTAAAAGGGCATGGCCCTCACAGATACTGCTCCGTGGACTGTGAAAACAGCCTTCACTGCCTGTCCGTTTGCTAAAGCCAGAACATGCTAACAGCTAGGCCAGAGGTTTACTGAGAACTTGGAAGTTCCCTACCATGTGTTTTAACGGGCCAAGTAATGAGATGAGTTTCAGAAGGTTTCAAAATGATGATTCGAATTCAATGTCAGAAAGTTTCCAGCCCAGCTTAGAAAATATATTAAAGTACCTATTTTACAAAGGAGGGAATTTAAAAATATACGCGATACTGTTCATTTATTCTCAATGACAGTTGTGACATCCCTTACCCTGAAGGAATCACTTGGGAAGAAACTCCCATTTCATCAATGTTCTGAAATGTAGGCCCACAGGTTTTAGGGGAGCCCTTCTGTCTGAGCAGTTGAAGGAGAATGTTGCGCTTACATATCTGGATGGCTCCTCGAGGTTCTGGTCATTCATGTCAGTAGGAACAAGCCGGGTGGCCAGGGGTCCTTCCGCAAACGGTTTTGGTAACTGGCCCCTGAACTCTGATGGGATGAACTGAAGCTGCCAACTGTCAGAAACACAAATAAGGAGAATAAGAAAAACACAGGACACCCATATTGCTCAATGTATTTGAAATAAACAAGCTGGGAAAAAATAATCATGTGGAAAACAGTTCATTTCACTAGGAGAAAAAAACATTTCTGCTAAAACCTCAACCAGGGAGCACAGGGGCAGAGGGGACAATTCAGTCCAAACTCGATGATACATTTTCAACTAAGGGTTTCCTAACCCACTTCACCACCTCTCAGCAATAAAACTTGCTCCCATGGGTCAAACCTTCAAACAACCAGGGAGCATCAAAGATTATTGCCAATTACCACATGACCAGAGGGACTTAACTAAAATGAAAGCAAATCACCAGGTGTATAGAGAAAGCAGTGAAACAGAAGAACTCATCACAACCTGACTCCCTTTTCCCTACATGGGCCCCTCTCTTCCCGAATTAAGCAAACACAGAGAACCCAGAGCCGGCTCTCACGTCCCACAGCAGACGGCTTGGAGGAAAGCTGACAGATGTCTGAAGTGCGGCTTTCCCCAGTGTCCACGCCTTAGTGGAGAACTTGCACTACTGTTGGATGACAAACAACTCTTCTCTAAAGACACACTTCTCGCTAGAGCTTCTAGACCATATTTAGACATGAACTAACATCAGATAATTACAGGAATGTACACATGAATCCTCAGGAAGAGCCACTAGCAGGAGCCCAGGCCCCACGGGGTTTTTAGAAGCCCCCAGGCCTCTGTGGTCAAGGGCAGTGCAGGTACCATCTGACACAGCACTCAGGGTACTCAGCCCAGCCAGTGGGTACAGGGTGACCCCACAGCTCTCTAAGATGGTAAATTAGTCAGTAACTTTCTGTGAAAAATTCAAAACAAAAGAAAAATTAAGAAGACGCTGCCCTAGAATTGCTATTTTACTCCTTTACTTAAAACTCTGGGAATTAAGGGACAACTTACTTATCGGGCAGAAGGAAGCTGCTAGGAAATCGATACCATTCTTTTCCTACACAGACATTCACAGGCCAGCCTTCGGGGACAGTGTGGATGGTTGGGTCTGTAGCAATTCGGTAAAATTCTGGGTATAAGTCAAGGGGCCCATGGTAACCTGGAAGGGAGAAAGGTGTGTGAGAGCCAAACATGAGATTCTGACATTTAATTATAACACACGTTAATGTCTCAGTGTGATTCATGTGAAGTTCAACAGTATGGAAGGTTCACAGCCAGAACTCTGGCAGGAAGCCTGCCCCACACTTAAGAAGATGAGTACAGCAGAGTCTTATTTAACCTAAAATAGTGATTGGTTGTTGCCCTTCTCTATATCCTGCCACGTTTTAAACTTCATGTTCTTTGACACATTTTATTTTTTTATGATTTATTTTATTGAGAGACGGTGAGACAAAGAGAGAAAAGGGGGGGGGGAGGGCAGAGCTGTCTCCATAGTTGAACATCATTAGTTGTGACATGGTTTCATTCCACACGGGTGGATGTGGGGCTGCACAGGGTGGGAGCTGAACCAGGGGCCTCCTGCATGGGAGGCGAGAACCTTCACCTCCATGCCGGTGGCTACCAGTGCACCACAGGCCAGGGTTTGCACAGACCAGGGCCAAGATTTGATCCCTGGACCTCATGGTTGCTAGGAAAACACTCAACCTGCTGAGCTATCCCAGCATCCCCTCTTTGACACATTTTAATAGTCTATGTCCGAATGATGAGAAAAAATATAATCATAGGAGTTGAGCCTCAAATTTGCATGCTAAGTTTCAGGCTTCCTTCATTCATCCTTTAAAAGGAAAAAAAAGTTAACAAGAATAGAGAAAATATACACAATTCATCACACTAAAAGGAATTCTCAGTTTCTTTCATCCTAAGGTACAGAAGTCACAGCCCAGTGTAACGCTAAGCGGCTCTCCCTATAGAGAAATCCCCTCCAGGTTCAGCTGAATGGCACTCAGCAGTCCCCCATTCCGCAGTAGCTCAGGTGAAGGGCCTTGGGAGTCCTGGTCAAGACTCTCAGTATATTTACCTCTGAACAGCGCCACAGAGCGAGAAAAGGATAAGAGTCCAAACAGGAAAAGCGTCCCTAGGGCCAGCCAGTTCGACGTCACAGTATAATGCTCCAGGCGGTATCGCTGAAACACGAAGTGGTAACATTTCTAGAAGAAACGAAAACCAAACTGAAATAAAAAGATATACCTTGCAGCACACACACAATCACAAGACATCAGAGTAACACCAAGAGGGAAAAAGCAGCACAAGAGAGTCTATTGAGGGGCTGAGCATTTGCAAACACTTAGTGGGGCACCTACTCCAAATGTCGAGACGAAAGCAAACTCTGCTGAGACAATCCGCACGTCAGCCAAGCCAGAGCGTTTGCCAAGGATGAAATCCCACTAGCTTCATAGGAGAATTATTGAGATATTTCTTCAGCGTTAATTATTAATGTTCAAAAACAATTTAAACAAAAATGCTGCTTGGTAGTTTTGTTTGTTTTTGTTTTTTGTTTTGATATGAAGCATCTCAATCTATTTTGATATAACAAGTATTCATCTTTATTCTCCTAGTGGACAAGTTTTCATCAAAGTTTTCAGTATCAACAAAATGTCACATGACCAAGCAAGAAGAAAAAATAATTTCTCTCATAAAACATGAGGAAGATGCTGTTCATTATCTGCTAAACTACTTTACAAACGACTAGATCGGGATTATAACATACACATATACATGCATGAATTCTGCACTCTTTGAGTACCATCCCATCAGATTTCTCTTTTTCCTTCTTCCCCTCCTAGACTAGAACTACTTTTGGGAAGCAATTTTGCAATATACAGCAAGCGCCATAAATACATTTGAACTCCTTTCATATTTTTGGGAATCTGTTCAAGGAAACAATCCAAATACCTAAATGAAGACATCTATCCTAGCATTATTTGTAATACAGAAATAAGTGAACAACCTAAACTCTAATGTAAATTACATGATATCCAATCATTATATTATATATAACCAGTTCAATATGTTATATATTACATGATGATATTTCTTATTCAAAACAATATATTGCTATTAAAATGACAGGTGTAGATATGGCAAAATATGATTATATTTTATAATATAATCATATTAAAAGGGATATAAAGCTATATGTACACTTAAGTTACAATCATAATACATTTTGATATGTAACAGGCAAAAATGCTGGAAGGTGTTTTATTAGGTAGGGCTACATTAGAAAGTTGTAAAAGAAAAATGATCTGCAATGAAGTTCAATTACTTTTATAATTAAAATTACTTAAAATTCTCACCCTAACATGGATGGGCCTTGAAAACATGCTAAATGAAAGAAACCAGTCACAAAAGACCACATATTATGTGATGCCATTTACATGACATGTCCAGACTAGGAAAATCTATAGAGACAGAAAGGAGGCCGGTGGGTGCCTAGGGCTGGGTGATACCAGGAGGGGGTGATGATTGCTAAACGGTGCAGGGGTTTTGAGGCGGTGACAATATTCTAAAATTGACTCTGATGGTGGTTACACATATCTGTGAAGATACTAAGAACCACTGAATGGCACACTTGAAATGAGTGCATTCTATGGTATATGAATTACGGTATATCGCTATACATCTGTTAAGGAAAAAATATATAGCCCTAATTAGTCTTTCTGCCACTTGCAAATGGCAGCAGAGTTCAGAAAAGAGCCTGGAGATTCTGAGACCATAAAGTCAGAGGCATTCAAGATGAATTCTGACAGGACTGGAGCTGGACAACTTTTAAGCCAGGATCACAAAGCGTCACATATTGCCACGGGCCTCATGTTATCCCAAACTTCTAAGTTAAGTTTTATTCTGATCTCGTAACTGAAGAGCTGACATTCCATTTGCTCTGCTGTCCTGCCACCGTTCTGTGGTAGGCTCAGACAATGACACAGAAGAACTTCTTTAACAGCAGTTGGATTCTTGTTGGTGGAGACAACGCTCAAATCAACGTTGCAACATTGCAACTATGTAATCAGCAAATAAGAGTAAAATCAACAGCTAAGCAATCACTACATAAAGCTTTAATAATATATGTATCCAGTTTCAGGTATGAATAAACCATCTAAGGTAAAAAACATTCGCAATTTGCCTTTAAGCGTTACGAACAATTTTAAAAGCGAAACAGAATGGAGCACATATGCATTTCCTCAGAACTCACCTGAAGTGCCGAAAGGGCCACAGCGCCACACAGACATATAAGCGGGTACACAGGGAAAAGAAACCTCTCCTCTTTGTGAGGCTGGATGAAGAAAATGACAAACCAAATGTACATTGGCGCCAAGGTAAGCCAATATGGATGTCCCAAATTCTGAACTGTAAGACAGAAAAATATCCACTGTTCACCATATTAGAACAAAACAACAGATTTAATTTCAATGTTCTCAATCTCCAACTAGAAAGAATGCCCCGGCGTACCCATAAAATGTTGCAACTCTGGTAACCACACTTTCTCCAATGCAATAAAGGAGTCAGAAGACAGAGGTACATGCACCTTAGCAATCCGAAGAGATCCGGCATTCTGTTGGGAGATGCAACGCTCCCTTTGGCTAGACCACAACTGAAAATCAGGTGAGTGCGTAACAGACCTTAATCTCTACACTGGATGAAGAAAAAAATAGCCTCCTCTCTCTAATGAGTTCTGCCATTAAGACTAAAGATGTCCAAGGTTAACCGAAAGCATAACAAACTCATCTTTTGGGTTTTAATTCCTATGTTCTAATACATTAATCTTTTTAGTTATACCCCAATCGGTCTGTTAAAATAGCTACAGATGAAAAGAAAGAGAAAGGGCTGGATTCTAGAACCTATCACTGGTTTTCATCAAGCCACAAATGACAAGAGTTTGTTTTAAAGCAAATATAAAAACACTCTTACAGGAAGTTTACTGATCAAGCTTTCTCTCCTGATCTGCCCCATCCACTCTGAATCCCAAAATTAGAACCCAAATACACTTAAAGCAGGTGAAAGAACTAAAGGAATTTAATCAACACTCAGACCCAAGCTCCTGCCTGAAAGTGCCTGTGGTTAAGTACCTGAACTGCAACCTCCCCTACAGCTTCACTGGCAAATGGTAGGTAGAGAGCGCCCCCTGGTGTCCATTATGTCTATCTACAATGAGCAAGTTAAGAAGGAAGGATCAGGACTCAAAACCCGCCTTACTTTAGCAATGTCTATTTAGCGTTCCTAAGTTACCTGTATTTTTACAGAAACTCTTTAGGAATAAAAATTCTTGAATTGCAATAACAGGTTTATCTTTTAAACTTCCAACTCTTAAGATTTTATCATGAAATTTTAGGCTATAATTTAGAATTTATATCTCCCCAGGAAGTATCTTAGGTTGGAACTTATTTTCTTATAAGAAAATAAATCTATCTTCTACAAGTAAGCAGTTTTCTTCTCATCTGTATCTGAAAGGCTAACAAATACATTTTTAAAATATGGCCTAAATTTTTGAGATGTCTTCCATATAATGTACAAACTCATAGCCACAGATGTATTGCATGATGGGAGAATTTCTTTCCTACTTCTTTATACTTTTCCATGTTTTTTTTCTTTTGAAAATGTATTGTTCATATTATAAATTATACCAAAAGCATAAAGAAAAAACAGAAAGCACTAATTTTCCCACAAGGTGGACATGTGTTTACATTATACGTTTTTAAACCAAAATTGGAGTCATACTGTAGAGAGCAGCTTAATGTACTGTTTTTATACTTCCATCATAAGCACTTCCAAATTTTACACAAGCAAAAATTATTTTTACAGTCAGAAAAATAGTTACTTTTCCAAAAAAAGAAAAAGTAAGCCTTCAGAAATACAAGGAATGGAGGAATAAATTATCACCTCAATGGAACAAATAGCCAAGTCCAAATGTGGGGCACTATGCAAGATGAATGACCCGGTCTTCCCAGAAATCTTTAGGAGAAAAAAGGTGAGAGTGGGGAAAGCTTCAGAAACACACCACCACTTTCAGTGTATGACCCCTTGTTTAGATCCTGCTGCAAACGCACTAAATGTAAAAGGCTATTTTTGAGATAATGAAGAAAATCTGAATCCCAACTGATATTAAATGATATTAAGCAATGACTTAATTTTGTTAGAATAATGGCACATTATTCTGTTATGTGACAACAAAAGCTCTCAAATAAAACCAAAGTGATCTGAGGGCTGCTTTCAGCTCCTGCTATTGGCTGTGGGCACAGATAGCAAGAGCCATGACAACCTGAGGAAACACTGGTTCTGCTACACAGAATCACCTCAAGCAAAGTGCACAACACACCGAACCTTCCACAATACGGCAAACACAGAAGCAAATGGAACAAAGAGAAACACCATTCTTCTTAGGAAGTCCAAAGCTTCGCTCACTTCAGTATCCAATTTGGGGGAATCCCTATAGTTTATTTCTCAGATTTTGAGTGGAAATAATTTCCCAAAGAATGTTGCCTCTCACTGATTCTCTTACACATAAGCAATTTAACATGCTAATATAGTTTTTTAAAAAACAGAAGACTCAGATAGGACTATCTTCTGAGGTTTTAAGTGTTTGGGGCTCCCCAGGTGGTTCTGTAAATTATACTGACTTCCCCACTTTAAGGGATATAAAGCTCCTCACTGTCAGTTTAACCTGCCATTTTTTTCTTTAGAACTAGATTTTTTAATTAGTTTCAGGTGTACCAAACAGCATAGTGATTAAACATAAATACATCTCACAAAGTATAACTTGCAATTATTAACTAAATCTTCAGAGGGGTCTAAGTAATCTACAAATACTGATCAACAATTCAATAAGCCAACTATTTTCACAGGAGGACAACGGAGAAAACGTAGATTCTTTTTCACTTCTTGGTATTCACACTGTTACTTGTTCTATCCTCCCCCAAAACACCTATCACCCCTTCTGCCACTCACCATGAAATCTCTGTAGTAGGTATTCCATCAGAGAAGTCAGTGGTAAGACCAGAAGAGCCAAAGCAAAGACGACATTAAAATTCAGAAATCCATTAATTAAGTAGAAATACCAGGGTTCTGTACCTAAGGGAGACAAAGAGATGAGAAATCATTAGTGGACGCCTTCGACATCTATTCAAACAGTGTTGGGCGCACGATGTTCTTCAGTGGAGTAACGCTGTGACCCAGTGACCTGAGTCAGGGAGAGCCAGCCCCAGGCCCACACTCCCCATGCCCGTCCACACACACGAAGCACGAACCAGAAGATGGGGAGAGAATGGGATGGATCATGATTTAGATAGAAGTCCAATTTCAAATGTGAAGCGGTCCTTTCTCTACTGACACCCTATCTCGCCTAAGTAGCCCAAAGGGGACTACTGCCTTTAGAACAAGCAAATAATCTACAGAGCACAGTGGGAAGACTGTGATTTAGAATATATACTTGCTCTCCCCATGCCTGGTACAGAACTCCTGAACCCCTTGTTAATGACTAAGTGATGAGGGTGATAAAGGGTCTTTTGTTTTGTTAATTAGGAGACCTTAGGGAAGCCCCCTAGGTAACCTAAGGATGGGAGCTGGTTGCCAGGGGAACCGACCTTGTGATTAGAGGGTTAGAATTCTGAGGGTCTGGCAATAAAGCTTGATTACCAATGGCTGGAGATTTAATCAATCAAGCTTGTGCAATGAAGCCTCCATAAAACCCCCAAAGGACAGGGTGGGGAGAGCTTCCAGGCTGGTGAGCCCCGGTGGTGGGGAGAATGCTGCAGAGGAGCGTCAGACCCTTCCCACAGACTTGCCCTGTGTCCCTCTTCCGTCTGGCTCTTCTCCTGTCTCCTTTACAATAGATGCTAAGCGTAAGGACATGGGAGCCGCTCTAGCAAATTAACTGAACCCAGGGAGGGGGCTGTTGGAACTCCCACTCGAGAGCAGGTCGGTCAAAAGCACAGGAGATAACCCGGCCTTCCCAATGACATCTGAGGCGGGAGGCAGCCTTGGAGGCCTTTCCCCTCTCCTGTCACCTGCTCGTCCCACTCACATTCCAGTGTCTTCTCGCTTGGGTTGTCCCACCCCTACTTTATCATCACGTACAGAGGAAACTGTGTTTGGTA
>PVKE010024320.1:0-23896 GCA_004027555.1 Craseonycteris thonglongyai | reverse complement strand
CACAGGGCAGGAACTGGGCCGGGGTCTTGCCCCAGAGAGAACTGAACTGGGGGCACTCCCCAGTTCAGCATATGGGTTCGCATGGGCCAGGGCCGGGATTCGATCCTCAGTGTCCGGGGCTGCAAAGTGAGCGCCTAACCCACTGAGCCATCACAGCTTCCCTTGACAACATTTTCAATTCTCCTCATGCCTCTACCCATAATTACAACACTAGGTATTAGGAGCAAGGAGAAACAAAGAAGAGGAAAAAGAGAAAGTAGTAGATTAGCAGAGTGATCATGAGACGTTCAGGTTTGGGAACCTGAATGGGGAACAGACCTAAGGCCATCCCAAGAGAATCAACTCTTCTCCAACAAATGAAGCTAAGCTATCTTCCCTCCACCGACCCCTTCAACTTCCTAGATACTTCAGAGAAATATAACAGTCTTAAACCAAATTAAGATTTATTTTAAAGCCACTACAGTATAATTTGCTTGACAGGAAAAATTATATTTCACCCCTCTCTGTCTATCCACTGCTAATCAATACAAACAAGACAAAAGTCTCTCAGTCATTGATAATACCAACATTGTGAGTATATCTCCATAATGGTTCTTATTTTATCTTTGGTTCTTACTTGGAGTTTAGTAACTCCAGAACAAATGAAATTTCTACAGTCAACTGTGGAAACCTCAACATTTCAACATAATAAATATGCTGCCATACTGGAAAGGATACTTGGTGACGAGCTGGGGAACTGAGGGAGAAGTCCAAAGTGCGCTTGCTTAGTGGAGCAGTTACTTGGTTTAAACCTCTTACCATTTACAACATAGGTAAGTAAAAGAGTCACTTCTCAGAGGGTGGGAAACATAGTTCCAAAGTCAGTAATATGCTTACTTAAATGATACAACTCTATTCTCCAAAGACCACGCAGTCCTAATATTGTCGGGGAGGTGACACGTGCCAAGATGGGCCTCAAAATGCCTGCAGAACCCAGTAACTGTCACTGTGACAAAACAACAAACCCTGGCTCCCTACATATCCAACAAGAGGCTATTTGCATAAGTAGTTCCTCTGGATATTTTTGAGCTACACCAGGATCAGAAGTATATAAAATCTTGCCAAAACACACATAGAGAAGAATAATTATTCTTTTCAAGCAGTAGACAGACATGAAGGAGAAACTGCAAGGCCCATTCTTTCAGCTGCCAGACTCACTGAGGTTACTATTAAAACTGACCTCATGGGTTGGTGGCACTAAACATGCTTTAATAAAGTGGCCCCAAATGGAAAATTTCAAAATACCACATTAGACAACAGAAAATGTTTCATTTGGGGAGAAAAAAATTAAATGATCATTTTAATCTAACAAAACCTTTTTCCTACTTACCGGTACTATCATGTTGTTTATCAAGGTTAAACGAATCATGCTTTTAAAACTAAAGTTCTAATTGAGGTCCTGGTAAATAGCTCAAGAACCAACCTTGTCAAATGACTTTAATCTATGTCAAAAGAACTTCCACTCACCACGCCTCCAAAATATTTTCCTATGTAGAAGTCATCAAGGCTGTGCAGCTCCAGATAGGTGGCTCCTAGTTCTTTAGCCAGTTGGATCCCTTCAGTTGTACTGACACAGCTCCCTCTATCTGAGGTGCATAGTGGGCATGTGCAAGGTAATTCTTCTGAGAAAATGGGTATGAACAACAAAGAGCTTGGAATTTAAACAGGAAAAAATATATATACCTAGACCGTCTGAACATTGAACAACAAATTAAGAGCTCACAACAAAACATAGTTAGGGGCATTTAGTACATCCATCATCCACTAGACTCTGAATTAAAAGGTGTCAATGATAATAGAAAGGTTCCTGATATAAGCAAGCTTTAACTGCAAGAAAAATAAATAGTATTTTATAACACCGAAGAATTTAAAAGTGGGTGAATGGCTATTACCAAGGCTATTATAGTAATTAGACCAATGAGTCAGTAATGGCAGGTCCACTTCCTTTTACACAGCCCTGACATTCTGAGCAGCAGTACAAATATAACAACTTGATTGCCCATAGAAACCATGGAAAACAGTGGGCTGACTTTTTTGTGTGTGTAACAAACTTTAAATATATTCACCAAGTTTGCACAGAACTTATTCTTTTAATAAAATCCTCAATTTGACCTGAATCTTCAAGGCTGCAAACTTTCCACTTTTTGTAGATTTTATATACAGTAGATTATTAATCCAGACATTTATTAGACAATTATTAGACTCTAAAGCATTCCAATGCAGAGACCAAATTCAATCAGTCTTTAGCTTTTTCTTCAAGATTAAACAATTTAAAAAATGAAAGAATAAAAAGTATTTATTCAAAAGGTGAACCTTCCCAAGATCCATGGTGGTACCACATACAGCTCTGTGATTAGGAAAGTGGTAGATCAAGCCATTTTTGAGGACACTCCTTAATAAGGCTAAAACCATATGCTCAACTCTTTATTTGTTAGCTAGCTTCATTATGCTCCATGCCAAAACATCAGCTATGTCCTTGTTCAAAGGCAGCCAAGTCAAATGGGGGAAAATCCATTTTTAGAAATGCATGTTGTTGTAGGCTGGCTTCCCTGGGAAGCAGACTCTGAGATAGAGATGGGTGTGCAGCTGTGAGGGAAGTGGGACTGGGTGGAGGAAAAAATCAAACTACAATATATTCTAAACAGAGATTTCAAGGGATCATACAGGGGGCTCTGGAGCTTAGGTGACCCTTAGAATGGTTCCCCATTTGGGGAAAAACAGCTGGGCCTTTATATTCCTTAATTCACCCATAATTTTAGAAGAACTGTGGAGGGGGCACAATCTTGAGTAAGCAGCTTCTATCAGGTGAGGGTAATGCCTGGAAAGACACTCAGTTGTGTGCCATCAGCAGCCAACAAGCCCAGTAACTGACAGAGTGAGTACAGTGGCCCTGAAAAGGCATTTGGGCACTCCCCTCAGCATACACAACAAATTTCCTACTAATGAACTGGATATTTAGTGCATGTGCATCCTATGTACGTAACTATGTGTGTACATGCATACATTTTAGCTTCACTGAAAGCATTTTAGGGCCAGAAGCCATGTATATACTATTCACATCCTTGTTTTATAGAGGAGGAAATGGAGTCTTAGAGAGGTTAAGTGACTTGTCGAAGTCTCCTTGCATGTTACAGACGAAGAAACAATAATAAAATTGTTACCTGCTCTACTTAACAGACATCAAAATTAAAATTAAAATTTAGTTTGAGTAAAGAATTATTGATTCCAAACATGCAGTGATTTAAATTTGGGTTCTCTAAACTATGCCATAAATTCTAATCTTTTGAGTTTTTGCCTTTATTTTTTTCTAAGAACATTTTAGGTTTGGAGCAAATAAAATTTCCATACAAAATTCAGCCCATCTTGAAAAATAACTCATGGTATTTCACATTCTTTACAAAGCCTTCATAAACAGTGCCTTTCATTTTATGAAGACAAAGGCCTTCTTATGTCTACAAAGCTCTCCTTATGTTGATGGTAAGGAGTGGGTAGCAGGTCATCTTATTAAACTTTATTTCTACTCAAAAATAAAGCAAAGTCAGTAATGTTTCTAGTGAAAAATTAAGTAAACACAATGTAAAATAATCTTTAACAAATAATCTTGATTTGAGAAAAAATACAACCATATTAGGTTTAATCCAGCTGAATAGTTTTCCATTGTGAACAGCCAGAAGCAGCTTACTGACATATATGCCTGGAAAGTTCCTCCTTATAGTCAATCTTTATATTGCCTCTGTGCCACAAAAGACATTTCTTTTTGCTCACATACACCCAAAAGGAAAATGCCTAGTCTTTATGAGTTAGGTAGGTGCATCAACAAAACACTTATGGATTAAATAAACCTTTACTGAGCAATTTCATCAGGAATAATCAGAGGATCCAAAATAATTTTAAACTGTGGTGCCTTTTTCAGGAATTCAATCCAATAAGCCTATCTAAGGGTCACAGGAACTCTGTAAATTAGTGTTAAGCTTCTAGTTAACATCATGTTTTTGTTTTGTTTTGTTTTTCTTATATGTTATCTTCTAAGGTGTTATCACAAAAATGCCTATTATTTTAAAGCAAACACAATACACCGTAACTGGAATTCAAATGAATGGCATCTCTTTCAAAGCAGTGGCTTTGAGAACCTATAGGGTGATTCTTATAATGTTGTCAATTGAAACATTTGGAAATCCTTTTAAGAATACTACCCTAGCAATGCTCTAGACCAGGGGTGGCCAACTTTTCTGTATATAAGATCTACTTTTTAATCTTAAAAGTGTGTCGCGATCGACTTGTTGGCCACCCCTGCTAGAGTATAAACTAGCAGGGGTGCTGCTAGAGTATAAACTCTGATACCCCATTTTGTCGGTTTCTTAGGATTGTATGTTATGATTTGACACTTCAAATCAGCCGGGCACTGTATTGGCGCCGCTCGAGCTGCTGCTTCAAATCAGCCGGGCGCCGCAGCGGCGCCGCTCGAGTTATAAGAGCGACAATCGCTTCAAAGTCCATGGTACACGGAATTCCACCCCAGACATGGCGAGCGATCGACGATCAACCAAAATTGGCCTCGCGATCGACCGGCAGATCGCGATCAACTTGTTGGCCACCCCTGGTATAGACTGTATCAAATTTTCTAAAAAGACAGGATTCCAATTTTCAGGAACTGAAGGCTATGAATACACCTTAGGCATGTTTGGAAAGTATTTTTCTACTTTAAAGATAGATCTAATATCTAGTAAAAGCTAAAAATTCATTCAAAGCCAAAAATGATGAGGTATACACAGTCAAGCTTGTCAAAACATTTGCAACAAAGGAAAGAGATGAGACATTGTGTTTGCTGAACTAATTCTAAAAAAGAGATCAAGAGAGGAGTTACCAGAATACCCAGCGGTATCACATATTGCAAGGGACTACTGAAGGAGAGGGACAATAAATGTCCCTGAGTAGAATAGCCAGACTTAGCTTTGCAATTATTTTGTGATTGCATCTTATATGGTAAATTAATTTCATCTTATCAGTGAAATTTTTTTTTCACTCACGTATTTCACTCACAAAATTATTCAATCACTCGATGAACAAATGTTTACTAAGTACCTAATCACACATCAAATACTAAGCATATAAGGACACAGATAAAAGAAGTTCAAAGTTAAGTGAGCCAAGACAGGCATGAGAGCAAACAATTATAACATGGTAAGTATTAAAATAAGGTGTATAAAATCACCATGGGAACAAAAGAGAGAAAATTAACTCTGCCTGGGGAATTATGGAAGGCTTCACAGAAAAGGTAATAATTTAAAAAATAAATATGAATGTGCTATGCAGGTATGATGGGCGAAGTGCAGAGGGGCACTCCAATCAGAGGACATAGCATAGGCAGAGGCCCGGATGTGAGGAACAAAGGGGAACACACTCACTTCCAGTTTCAAGATGGCAAGCTAAACCCACACTGTAATCACTTCTTCCTGCCAAATCATGAAATGATGAAATAAAGAGAGGAAGGAGGGAGGGAGGAAGGGAGAACAGAAGAAAGGGAAAGATGTTGGAAGAAGGAAGAGGGGGAGGGAGGAAGGTAGACGTGCAAATACAGACACATTCAAAAATCAGAGGACAGATTCTCATCAGCCCAGAAACCAGCAGAGGCTGGGAGGCTGAAGGCAGACAGCACAGAACCATAAAAGGAAAGCTGAAGCTCAGAGTACAGGTGGGACAGCAAGCATGGCCTTGTGATAACATCAAGAGGTGTACTGTTCAACGATGGAGGAGGAAGGGAAGGAGGAGGCCAAGGGCAACTGAGTGGAGAGGAGCTAGAGTAACCCAGTGAAAGCAGCTGGGCTTGCAGGGACTGTATGTTCTCTCACTCGTGCCCCCACTTGAGAGAGCGGCTGGGCAGAAAAGGAGGAAGGCATCCATCCATCCAACAGGGAATCTAAAGTGTAAAACTAAGCAAAGTAAAAACCATCTAATGTTTGAGAAGTATCCACATCGTGAAATAAAATCTCATCAAATAGAAGGACTTATATGACACCCCCCTCAAAACCAAACTTAACAGACCTAATCAAAACAGAATCTGAAAATAAGTATAATTAATAGAGGGTATTTTTTGAATATTTATATCCTTAAAACAGGAACAATAAATTATGAAAAAATAACTACCTAGAGATCTTAGATACAAAAAGCTGTTGAAATTTAAAAAAAAAGAAAAATTAATAATGCAAAATAGTCAAAGGATTCAGCAGAACTAATTTGCAATCTGGGGGCGGGGAAAAAAAGATAAAGGAATTCTCCTACCATGCAACAGGGAGAAATAAGAAATTCGAAATATAAAATAAAGGTAAGAGAAATGGAGATCCAGAAGTTTCAATATCAATCCCAAAAGGAGAGAATAGAGAAAATGGAAAGAAGGTGGTATCTGAAGTCAGAAAGTTGAGATACTCCCAGATCCAAAGAAAGACATTAAGTTCTTCAAGTAGTTCAGTGTAATGGGCATTTATAGACACAGAGGATTGTGTCTTGTGTCCTACAAGATTCTAGAGGTAGCCAGGGATTATGTCATGAAGGACCCTGTATTTTAGGTAAGACTTTACAATATAAAATTGTTGAAGTGAAATACAAATACTGAATTGGAATAAGTGTATCAATGGGAATCCATGATCTAAAAATAGATACATATACATACATATATCTACACATATACACACAAACGTGTATGTGTATAGTTCTATCTAAAGAAAGAGTCTCTAGAAGGCATGACACTTAAAATAATGAATACCCTTAGAGCCCAGATCTTGGTTTCTAAATATCATTATTCACTACAAGGAACCAGAGCTCCCTGAATAAATGACTGATTCCAGGGCTGGGGCAGGCAAAGTCTACCATGAGACTGGAACCTCTTGTGCCAGAAAATCGGGAAGGACTCAAAAATTAACTGCAGCTAGCTTGAAGAGTCTCCCTCCAGGCAAATTTGGGGTAATATAAGCATCAGAAAGAATAATGAGAAGAGATTATAAATATTGAATTTTTACCTGAGGGTAACAGGGAAGGTGAGTGAAAGAGTGGGGGAAGCAGGGTTGGGAGGGGACATCAAATATGTGGTGATGGAAGGAGAGCTGATTCTGGGTGGTGAGTACATAATGCAATAATGCATAGACGATGTAATGTAGAGTTGTACTGGAAACTATGTGATTGTTACCAACCAACATATTAAACAATTAAAAAAATATTGGATTTAAACAGCAAATCCACGAAAGATACGGGAGCAGAAAGAAGGGAAAGCTCAATTTACAGAAGCCCAACTGATAAGTGCAGAAGGAATGATATAAATTGGTATTGTGCCATCACCATTACCAGACCTGAAGGAATTACACAAAATATTAGGATTGGATTCTTTTAAAATGTCAGTTTCATGAACAATACCTCCTTCCCATCCCCGAACCCCCCCAAAAGGCTGGGGATCTGTTCTGGATTAAAAGGACTAGAGAGACATAACAACTAAATGCAATGTGTAGTCCTTAATTTGATCCTGGATTTAAAACAAAAAAACAAAACAAAACCCAGCTTTGGAACAACTGGGAAACCGTGAATATGAATTATATTTTAAATAATGGTGTAATAGGCAACACATTTCTTAAGTGATGATTGCATTACAGTTAACAGGATGGCCTTGTTCTTAGACAATGCAGACTTAAATAATTAGGATTGAAGAAATCCCATAATGTTTACAATTTACTCTCAAATGGTTTGGACAAGAAAAGTGTGTGTGTGAGTGAGTGAGTGAGTGAGTGAGTGAGTGAGTGAGTGAGTGAGAGAGGAGAGAGAGAGAGAGAGAGAGGAGAGAGAGAGAGATTGCTGGGGTTCATTATCCTATTCTTGTCAATTTTTCTTAGCTTTGAAATTTTGCAAATGAAAGTTAGGAGACAATGAAGAAAGTTTCTAGAAAAGTTAAAGTATTGAGTATCTAATTCGTATTCTAGGATGATTATCATGAGAAGACTTATTTCCAAAAGAGGCAAAGAGGTCAATTTACCATGAAGTTGATAAAGCTTAAGCCTCAGGCCCTTTTCTTGTGGGCCCTTCCTAATGCCCTGGAAGGAACCTGAGCAATATTCTTTCACATGGTCATATGCTTTTGTAAAATTTGCAATATAAGATAGTTTAACTACATTTGGTAAAAACCACTGTCTCTATTCCAACTCACTTCGCCTTGCATCAGGCAGCTCTGCAGTAACCAGGGACATTTGGGGGATCGCGCTAAGAGGAATTTAAATTTAGGTTTAGTGAGATATTATTTGTTGTTTGTAGTCTCTTCCTTGTACAGTTAAATGCCCTGGAACATGAATGGCCTTCAGGAATGCTTCTGATACCACTATGCTAATTTACTTGGTGTCATGACACAAAGATACCAAGCTGAAAGACAAACACAACACGATCTATAGTGCCCAGAACTAATGTGGAGAGTAAAGAAATAGACTAGAAGAAAAGCTGATTATAATTTTCTTTTCTCTACAGAAAATATTAAAAATTGGTTATCATATGACGAGGTGATCAAAGACTATACAGCCTAAAAAATATAAGTTAAAGAAATGTCAAACTATTAAATAATAGAATCATTTATTAAATTTTTGTGGCATTTAACAACTTTTTCAGATTTGTATTTTGTTTAGTTTTGTTTTCCCTTTCTAAATAAATATTCACTTTAGTACATATATGTATCTGTAATTTTGTAGTTTTCACTTCCCTCTATACACAGAACATCTAAAAATGTGTAAGTTTCAGGTCCTATGAAATCTGTAACTGCCTCTTTAGGAAACCAAACAGAAGGCCACTATGACAGATAATTAGAAGAATCTGAAATACAGTGAAGATATAGAGAAAACAATGAGTTTGAGATTTACTTAAAATGTTAAATAAAAAAAGCTTCTTAGTCCACTGGCTAACGGGAATGGGAGAGAAAACTAGGTTGGACAATTCTAGTTTGAGTGAGTGGACAGGTTTGGCATCATTCACCAAGAAAGGGAATTAAGCAGAAAGGAAGCTGTGGAGCTATGGGGTCATGAGAGAGACTGGAGCCAGAGAAACAGATTGTGTAATCATCAGTCTCTATACAGGGCAAGCTAGGGCAAGAGATTAGCAGGTTCACAGTAAGAGTAAACAGCAAGAAGAGGTGAACTCGAAGGATAGAACTCTGAGCAACAACCACAGGACATGTTGGTTGATGTGTGTAAGGTGAGGGGGTGTGGGTGGCAGTAAAGAAGACAGAGAATTAGAACCATTGGGGGGAAAAAGTAGCTTTATTGAGAGGAGGAAAAGGTATATTTTGAAAAAGTCAAAGGGAGTATTATTAAAGTGCATTAAATTTTGCAATAAGCATATAACCTGGTAACCCCGAGTGAGAATGAACTCAGTACAATTGTAAAAATCAAAATCAGACTGTAGTGGACTGAAGAATGAATGGAAAGTTAGGAAGTGGACTCAGGAAGTAAGGATGACTGTTTTAAGAATCACAGCCAGCAATATAAAGGAAGATAGGGAAATGGAGGGGATGTGGAGTCAAGGGAGGGCCAAGCCTGCTTTATTTGTATGTACTAATGCTAATTAGGTACCTACTCTATGACCCAACAATCCTATTATAGGTAAACCTTAAGCATCATCAAAAGAATGGATAAACTGCAGCATATTCATACAATGAATAACATGCAACAATAAAAAAGAACCAAGTGTCGATAAGGACAACATAGATGAATCTCAAAAGTATTAGATTATGCAAACTGAAATTAGTCATATACCAGACACTACATACTGTATAATTCCATATGTATGAAGTTCAAGAACAGGTAAAACTAATCTATGATGTCAGAAGTCAGAATAGTGGCTACCTCTGAGGAAGGGTATTATTAACTGGGAAGAGGCATGAGAGAGTCTTCCAAAGTGCTGCAAATGTTCTTTATCTCGGTCTGTCTGATGGCTGCATGGATGTATAAATTATATAGAAATGCACTAAGCTGCACTCTAAGATTAGTGAGTTTTATGTCCTTTGAGTTGCTATAGCTCAATAAAAAATAAATAAATTTAAAAATTATGGGCCATTTAACTGTAGAAATACCATTTTCCAGTAAAATACCAGTAAAAAGAACTATTAAATACCACCAAAAGAATTCTGAGTTGGCCCTGAGATATTTGACAATAATGTGTATCAGCAAGTGCTGAAACTGACTGAACCAAATTTACCCATCAGCTAGGGAGTAAGCAATCCTCCCCCTTAGGCAGTGTTACCAGTGTATTCAGCTCACTCACTGCTCTGTCTAAAAAGCCTGCTCCCACGCCCACATCCTTCTGTGGACATCCAACCCTTCCCAACTGGATAGACCTTTACATAGTTAAAAACAGTTTTCCAGGGTTCCACATCACCTACTACTTCTCCGACACCCAAACAAAACCTTACTGACTTCCCTCACTTCTGTAGAAGAGCAATTTAGAAGGCAAAATGGTACCCATCAGAACCACAGAAGTTTGCAATACGTTCCTTTGATACCTCATTATCCTATCCAATGATGAAGAGAAACAGCATTTGAATCCATTTTTTAAAGTAAATTGTATTAATCATTAATAAGCTTAGCTCTATTTAAAATTAATTTGGTACCTACACTCTCACTGTAAAAAAGGAAATTACTTACCATTTTGTCTGGTACCAACAGCAGCAATGATTACTGGGACTGAATTTAATGCTCTTTTTATCACCGGAATATAATTATCCTTCACTTCATGAAATGAAAACTTGTCATTTACATTGTACTTGATCACAATAATGTCGGCGCCCCCAATTAGATTTCGGGAGGTGTACCAATCACTGTCAAAAATGTCCTAAACCAAAATGCAAAAAGCAATTTTTAGTGTATCTTCAAATCAATCATGAAATTAACTATAATGTTAATTTTAAAATTTTTGCTACATTTTAACCTTTCAAATTCATAAAAGTAATTTTATTTTACAAAGGTAACTACATAAAATTTAAAATGTTTTAAGCCTACTAATTCTTTTATTATTTATTTTTTATTTATTCACTTAGCCTAGACAGCTATGTCGTAAATAGAAGATTCAGAGAATTTCTGAGTCTGATGAAATAAGTAGCTTCTTTCAACATCTGTATTTAAAATTAAGCATTTTGTTTTAAAATTGTGCTTTATTTTTATCACCTAATAATTTCAAAAATGTAATATTATACATTAGATACAAAAGCATCAGTATGAGTTAGGAAGCTTCAAAGGGTTTTGCATGACCCAGTTAGACACTGCAGAATTATTCACAGTGTTTTGAATTGTAATACACTGAGAATTCTGTGCAGTTCCATATATTTTAAATCGTATTTTCAAAATTCATACATACCTTTCAACTTCATGATACACAAAGTTGTAGATAGCACTGCATACATACAATATGTACATCATGTACTTGGGGAGGGGGTTCAATAAAAGATACTGTGTATTATAAGGTGTTTAGATGGTAAGAAATATATTTGCTTCACAGTGGCCAAGTCATGGAAACAACCCAAGTGTCCTTTGATAGATGACTGGATAAAGAAGTTGTGATACATTTATACAATGGAATACTACTCAGTGATAAGAAAAGATGAAATACAGCCATTTGTGACAACATGGATGGACCTTGAAACCATCTTAAGCGAAATAAGTCAGACTGAAAGAATCAAGAAACATATGACCTCACTTACAGGTGGAATATAAAAGTGAAAGTAACAAAGATGCAGAAACTCACAGACACAGTCAATAGTTTGGTGGTTACCTGAGGGTAAAGGGAAAGGTGAATGGAAGGGGGGTGGGGAATTGGGAGGAAGGGAGCATAATGCAATGCATACACAATGTAATGTAGAATTGTACACCTGGAAACTGTCATTGTTACCAACCAATGTCACCTCCATAAATTTAACAATAAAAAAAATTAAATTGGAAAAAAAAAAAAGAATGTTCTCATATAAGCAAAGGTAAAAGTATGCAGAAACTTTAAATATATTTCTTAAAAAAAAAAGAAGGGGAAAGCCGGGACAGCTCAGCGGGTTGAGCGCTTGCTTTGAGGCCACGAGGACCGAGGATCGAATCCTGGCTCCGGCCCAGGCAGGACCCACATGCTGGACTGGGGAGTTCCCACAGTTCGGTTCTCTGGCTGTCTCTGTCTCTGTCTCTCTCTCTATCTGTCGGGGGTAGAATAGAGATGAATATGCACTGAAGATAAAATAATTACTCTCTATAAATATAAAAAGATATAAAAAAAACAAACAAAAAAGAAATATACTTGCAATTCATGTATTTTGCTTATATAAATTAAAATTTTAGGATGAATCTTTCCGGTTTTGAAATCTTTACTTTTGGGCTAAAAATGCATCACTAGTTTTCTGCTCATTCTAGTTAACTATTAATCATTATTTGTTCTTTCACATGGTTTTGGTTTGCATTTCTAGGATGTAATAATGCTAACTAATAAAATAGACAGCTATGTATCAAACCTGGCCCAATGCCTGTTTTTTGTGAATAAAGATTTATTGAAACACCCTCCCCCCAACAAAGAAAGAAAATAGTTAGATGTAGCTAATGGGTCTAAAAACCATGTAGCTATGAAAGTTTACACTTTGAATAGTGTTTAAATTAATCAATCAAGATCCACATGCGTGTTGACAGAGCTTTTATCCTATGATGAAAAATTCTGGAGAAGTGTTATACCAAAATGCTCTTTTGCAGAGAGAGCTTCTTTTCACTAGTACCTCCCAGTACCAGCAAAGCCTCTCCCGATTCCCTACACCCATCCAATCTACCCATTTCCTACAAGGACATGCAGAGTAACAAGAACTACAGAATTTTTAGATACGAATACCCTACTGAAAGTAGGATGGATAGAGCATTTTTAAAGGAAGATTAAAAGAACCACACACACACACACACAAAGTTAAACTATGGGAATATAAAGTGCAAAGTCTTGCATCTAGCAGAGCGTGTAAGTGGGGAAGAAATGAAGTGAGACAAAGATAAAAAAAAAAAAAAAAAAAAGTGAAAACTTCCCAGAAGAGCTCTACACAAATTTCCAAATCCCAAACCACAAAACCCATTCAGTTCTAACTGTATCTGTTACAGCATTCAAGCTCAAAGTGTATAAGTATAAAAGGGTATATAAATATAACAAAGCAAGAGGACAACTTCAGAGGAATAGGATGCAACAACTAAACATAAGGGGGACCAATGTTAAGCAGCCATTTAACTCCCAGAGAACAAATCAAACATAATTGCATTACAAAGAGTTGAAAGTTCCAGAGTTACTGAAGAGGTATATGGGGAAAGGAGGAAAGAAAATATTTGAGAAAATATGAGAAAATGGGTTTGGACATCATTAACATTGAGGGATTGAGGATATAAAGACTTATCATTTTATTTTTAATAAAATCAGAGCTTCAAACCCTGCACAAGAAAACTGTACACACATTACCTCACTGTTTCTTGTGAAATATTTTTGGTAAGCAGAAAAATATCTAGAAATGAAATAGCAATATAACTGCACACAAAAAAAAGTGGGTGGGTTTGATAGAGACATACTAAATAATGAGCTACATAAAATGAATTCAAAGCACATTTATTTTAAAAGTGCCAAGTATATATGGCAAGGATCCAAAGGTACAGATCTACAGAAGAAAACTAGAAAAAAGAAGCACAACTATCTCATTCCAATTCCAAGGAAACACCACCACATTTCTTCCCAAACTACTTATGTCAAAGAGTAAATGCTCCACTGGTTTCTAGAAATATGAAAGAAATCAAATTCTCCCACCCCTTGTAAATCAGTTCCAGGATTTCCAAGTCTAGGGGATTACGCAACACAAGACTTGGAGCCACATTTGGAGAATAAAACTCATCTTTTAAAAAAGTAATCTAAATTTTTTTAACAAAACAGTTTTATACTACTTGACTGGGACTGCAAATACAACACCTATTAAGTACTAATGCTGCTGCCTCAATGTACTCTGTGAAAATCTTGAATGGTGTGTGGGAAAACTTTGCTTTACTTAGTATGATACACGGTTATACTAAAGTTGTAAATGCTCCATTATTATAGCAGTTACAACTGAGTACCTACTACATGCCAGCCTCTATACTAAAAACTTTACATGTACTATCTCAGTCATTCTTCAGTACAGCTCTAGGAAGCAGGGATTATTATGTTCACTTTATACATAGGGAAAATAAGGCTAAGAGAGGACAAGTGACTTACCAAGGAACATAGCCAATAAATAACAATGTGGGGATCTGAAATCAGGTCCTTTTGATATCAAAACCTGTGCTCTATCTGCTCTGCTATATTTAATATTCTGATTCAGTACATTTCAAATATCAGCTGATGAATACAATCAACTTTGATATCTCTGATGGGCTTTTAGTTACCACCAAGAGAAAAGCACCTTACAAACAGTAATTCTAAAATGTTATGCATTGTCTGAAAACCATTACAACCTAGAAAATTATACCTGCTTACAAACTCAATGCCTTAAATAGGGCCAGAGTCAAACCAAACAAAAGGTAATTAGCATAATAAAACATAATCAGTATATGGCAAAATGCCAGACTAAGAGGCTTATTTTAATCCATTTGGAAGATTCATTTACTACAATACATGGGATCACCAGTATTGCTTTTTCCTAAATTAACAACATAAAAGAGAGTTAATGCCTCAAAGAAGAAAATGTAAAAAGCAGTTCGTTCTAACATCCTAATTCTGCTTATGTTATTTTCCCTACTTTTATTTCCTCTATTCACCCAATGTTTGTTCAAACTCATGTAGACCAATAAGTTTTAAGACTTCAGGATTGCTCACAATGAAATGACCAAAATTAAAAGTTTTTTATTTGCTTGCATGGACTCGGGCCAATAAACTCTCTACAAATGCTTCTTATGGTCAGCATCATTACTGTCATAACAAGGAGTTTAATAGCATCCCTGTTATTGAAAAGGTCTGTTTAACATTTATTTTAGCCTACTGACATAAATTTACAACTGGAAGTTTATTTGGGCAAGTGACCTTTTCCTTCCAAAATATGAAAATTTCCATAGGAAATTTTTCTCTCTACGTCCTATACATTTCTTTAGAAAGGTATATTAGTTCCCTGTAGCCTCTAATTCAGTTTTAACAATTGCTGTTTAAATGTAAAATCTCACCTAATGATAATTTGTATTTTCTTTTTCGGACACTTTCTTCTGTTACAAAATGTAATCTTTAGCAGCAATATTAACTGTAATACCAGTAAAGAATCAGACGTTTTCAAATTAAGATGAAATGAAAACATTCAAAATACGTTACTGTGTACTGAAAACATTTATTATGTCAGGGAGTAGATTCCTTTCTCCTTTTATCATATATTCAAGAATTAGACTAGAATTTATCGACTTCATTACAATTTCTGTCAATTACTGCAAGTTTTAAAGCTTTTTAAAAATTCCAAGCTGCATTAGTAATATCACTTCTGATTTATGAACCACTAAGAACAAATGCCTAACCTAGCAAGAGTATCTGCATTAAAATTCAAAACACTAATTTAAAATTTTCATAGGTAGATAGTAATATGAATGAATTCTTTAAAATTAATTCTCAGTCCGTGTCTTTCCCCTTCTTTTCCAGGGGTCTTATTTCTGAACTGTTCAAGTGAAATGTATTTTTGCCCGTGTTGAGCTTTCACAGCGCTTTATTTTTAGAGCACTAATATTACACTATCACTCAAAGGGTAGGCATAAAAAAAATTGCTGTCTGCTGGTGAAACTCAGTGATCCCGTCCCTTGAGATTGGTATTTTCAGCTGTCAGCGTCTACCAAGGGACAACCCATAGTCGTTAAGCGTAAGCGCTCCACTTTCCCACTTGGCCTTTTTGCCTTCTAAGGGTGTTCTCTGCCTGGGCTGCCCCCTGCCCGATGACACAAAGAACCAAAGATTCTCCCCCAAATGTCCCACAACTCTATCCAAGTGACCCGGACACTTATCATTCGTGAAAGGGGGAGAGGGGAGAGAAGGAAAAATGTTTAAATAAAAGGTCCATCAGCCTCGTCCCAGAGCAGCTGCCGCCCCTTACCCAGACGGGACAGTCGTGAACCACCAGCTTGACATTCCCAAACGCGCTGGCCTGATACTCGGTGAACACGGGCCGCGCGACCGTGCTGGTCGCGCTCAGCAACAAGCTGCTTTCGTCCCCCGAGACCAGCGGGCTTCTCCCCAGGTAAGTGCGGATGAGCCCCGACGGCCGGCTGTCCTGGTGAAACGAGTCCCCCTCGTTCCCCAGCGCCACGATGTGAATGGACCTGCACGACAAGAGAGGAGGGCGAGAGGAGGCGCGTGGTCAGCGCGAGGGGCGCTCGAATCCGAGCAGGAAGTGCGGGGGGCAGCGCGCGCCGAGGTGGGCTCGCGCCCCTGCTCCGGGGCGCGCCGCCATGCGCGCAGGGGGTAGAGACAATAGCAGGACCGCCACGCGTACGTACATGGTCTCTAAGCCTAGGGCAGGGCAGCGACTCGGAGAAATGCGGCTCTTCACGGCCTCTCTCGCGGGCCGGTCGGCGGCGTATTTACCCGCAATCAGCTCATCCCTGGCCGCGTCCCCCTCCCGTGCGGTAGACGCAGAGCGGGCCCGCGCCGAGCGAGGGGCCCGGGGGCGTGCGGACCCGGGCGGCTGCGCGCTGCCTGCG
Organism: Craseonycteris thonglongyai; assembly: GCA_004027555.1. Lineage (NCBI taxonomy): Eukaryota > Metazoa > Chordata > Mammalia > Chiroptera > Craseonycteridae > Craseonycteris > Craseonycteris thonglongyai. The sequence continues at coordinate 7,151 of PVKE010024320.1, read as the reverse complement.
AGTCAGGAAGTGCCCGGCAACATCCCGGGCGGCCGCCGCCGCTGCAGCCGAGGGTCCCCGGGCGCTGCAGCCCCTCTCCGCCGCGCACTGTCGGCCCGGCAGCTGTCGCCTTCTGCTGCTGCTGCTGCTGCTCCTCCTCCTCCTGGAGGGTTAGGAGCAAAGCGGGGCCTCCGCCCCCTCGGCGGGCCGGGCGCACGGGCGCAGCACGTGCCGGTCTTGGGGGGTCCAGCGGACTAAGGGGACGTTCTCCTGGCGGAGGCCCCGGAGCCACGCGGCGGCCAGATACAAAGGAGTGGCCCGCGCGGAGCGCCGCCGAATATAAATTAATAAATACAACGCCCAAGCCGGAGAGCTCCCGATCGCCAATCCGCCGGCAGCAAGTTTGTTCAACTCGAAAGGCTGTAACCAGAGCCAGGGAACGGGGGGTGGGGCGGTGAGGCCCCCGCTCCCTAAAGACTGGAAAAAAGAGGTTAGTGAAGCTAGGGATCCAAGCCCGTTGGCCGCTCCAGCAGCCCTTTTTTTTTTTTTACCCCACTTGGCCTTGACCGAAAGCGTTTTACCACGTCTGCCGCCTTGTCATTTGTCAACGTGCACTACAGCTGTTTTCAAGAATCGTGCTTGTGAGAAAAATTAAAAAACATTTTTTTAAAAGCAACATTTCATGCTGGTGTAGAAAGGGTTCTTTGTTCACCCGCCAACTTGCTAATATCGCTTTGGAGGGGATTATTTGCAATTCAAAATATATATTTGACATATTTTACCAAAAACTGCAGGAGTTTAAGTGCTGGGTTTCTTCCTGTGATGGTTTTAAACAGAAGTTATGTGTAAGGTATTTTATGCATTTACAAGCTAAATACTACTATACTTGGAGATTTTTCACTATGCATTATGGCTACATATTTCATAATAGCTCTTCAACTGCAAAAATAATGTTCATGCTAATGGAAGGATACTTAAGATTCCTTCATGATAACGTATTAAAGTAAAGGGTATGAATGTCCCTAAAGGGCCTCAAACTACCTCAATGCAAATGAACTGGAATCCACTAATACCAAGAAGGGCCAGAGGTTACTCTGAGCTCAGCTTCTCCATAAACATGAAAAGTCTTACAAGTGCTCTGTGTTGAAAGAGTTCTTGTTTATCCATTTATTCATTTATTTTGCCCTACTTTAAAATTTTGCTGCTTTTTTTCTCAACAGAGCTACCGGTATTTATTACGAGAGTATGAAACAGGAGGTACCGGGTAGAGCACTGAAAAGGCTAGGTTAGGTAAGAGGCCTTCGGAATGTGAACAGCTTTTTATTATGGGTCCTTGTTGCTCAGATGAAAGTAGTGTTATAGTTTCTTATGCTCAGATAGGGTATGGTACGAGGCATTCTTTCTATGTAACTGATTTATGTCACTGTCTTTCTATATCATTGTCTATGTCAGTATAATTTATCTTTTACTCTCCAGAACCTAGGTCATCCAGAAATATTTAGGAGTACAAATCCCTTTTTCTCTTGAGTCGAAACAAAATATATCTTCTCGCACAGGTCAAAAACAAAGACACATAATGGATGAATGGATAAAGGAAATGTGGTATACACATGCAAGGAAATATTCAGCCTTAAAAAAGAAGGAAATCCTGTCATTAGTTACAGTGTGAATGAATCTTTAGTGCATTTTGTTAAGTGATATTAGCCAGTCACAAAAAGACAAATAACTGCATTTTAGCCAGTCACAGAAAGACAAATACTTGCATTTTTCCACTTATATGAGGTAACTAAGATAGTCACACTCTTAGAAACACAAAATATAATGGTGGTTACCAAAGGGAGAGAAAGGGGAAATGGGGAGCCGTTGAGAGTATAGTTTCAGTTTTGCAAGATGACAAAATTTTAGAGATCTGTTGCAAAGTGTATACAGTGAACACTACTGTAATGTACACTTAAAAATGGTGAAGATGGTAAATTTTATGATATATGTTTATACTACAATATCAAAAGAGTGAGAGAGGGACACTGGGAAGTGGCAGTATGTGAGCTAGACCTATGCATGCAAGATACTAATATGCAAGACTAAGTTCTTACTTTGAGAAGCTAAGTCTACTATTAATGGTCATTATATTGTGAATATTAATGTATCTGATCCTTTGAAAACATACTGGTTCCTTAATTATAATATAGACTAATGACTTTAGTAATAGAGGTAGGTACAAAGTAAAGAGATAAAGTCCAGTGAATATTAAGAAGAGATCTGTGCCTTCTGTGTTATCAGAGAAGTTCATAAAGGTAGGAAACATTGTCTTAGGTCTTCAAAGATGAGGAGGAGCCTGCTAGATTTGGAGAAAGGGGAGGTTGGAAGGGAAGGAGTGTTGGAAAGAATGGACAGACATCATGTGCCAATAACATGCAAAGGTGTAGGGACGTGGAACATAATGGCTTGTTCTGGGAATAGCAAGAGCTGAAATTAAGCCTGGCATGTAGATTCCTATGATAGCAGATAGAAAAGAGAGTGGTAGAGACATCCCAAGGGATTTCCAAAGGCAGATGTGCTGATAGTCAAGTTATAGATCGGGAAACCCTAGCAGGGGTGGCAAAGCTTTTGGCAATTGAGTGCCAAAGTTTATGAAATAAGAGTATACTTGCTCGACTCACGTGCCAACCCATCGAGTGAGATAGAGGTATCGATTATTTTTATGTCTATAAGAGCATAAACAATAATTTTTTAAATGGTATTCACAGCTCTGCGTGCCGAAATAATTGCTCCACGTGCCACTTTGGGCACGCGTGCCATAGGTTCGCCACCCCTGCCCTAGACCAAACTCTGTATGTGTGACAAGGCCCAACCAGATGCTGACCAAAACCAATTTTCTTTTCTAGGACTCATATCTAAATCACATTTCCCAATGTTTTTGCATGTAGGTAGGGCCATGCAATTAGTTGTCAACAGTGGAACATGATCCCTGCTGAGTAGTTAAAAAAAAAGGTGTGCCTTCACCGTTATCTTATCTTTACATCTACCAAATAGATGAAGCTAGGTCACCTTGACACCATGTGTTTGAATTTGCTGGTCTGCCACGTGGGAGAAGCCTGGATCCCTGAATGACTAGTTACAGCTTAGAGGTCTGAGCATCTATCTACTGCTCCCATCTCAAAGTCAATCAGAACAATCTTACTGCATTTAAAAATATATGTATTAGAGCTTCATGTTCATTTTTGTTAAAAAGAGGGGCTTTCTAATGTTAAAAACATACAAAATTTTAACACTACTTATCTATAATAGAACAAGGATCTCCAACAAGAGATGCAAAAGATGTCCCCTGAAATTCACGAGTAAGATATTTGAACTTCTGTTTACAAATATATGTTGTTGTTGTTTTACCTTAAAAAGAGGGAAAGGGGAAGCCGGGATGGCTCAGTGGGTTAAGCACTCACTTTGCAGCGCTGGGGACTGAGGATCGAATCCCGGCCCCGGCCCGTGCGGAACCATATGCTGAACTGGGAGCTCCCCCAGTTCAGTTCTCTCTCTGTCTCTGTATCTCTCTCTCTCTCTCTCTCTCTCTCTCTCTCTCTCTCTCTCTGTCAAAAATAAATAAATAAATAAAATATATTTAAAAAAAAAAAGAGGGAAAGAAATTAAGATTTACTAAAATTTAATGCAAGGATTGACACTGGTACCCCCACTTGGTTCATAAGTACATTTGGTCTATAAGGCACTCGGTGTCCTTGGGAACATGTGGGAGCACAACGCGGGGCGAAGGAGGGAAGGGTTCTAGCCTTTGTACACTTTGAACATATTGCCACATATTGCATTTTCTGTATTTAAATGGATTTCCGGGTGTTATTTAAGTAAACTGTTACAGTGTGGACCAATGGAGATAGTGTTAATAATGCAAGAACAGGTAAACACAATTGGCTGAGCTGACATTTCTGACACCATTTGGGAATCACATTGGAAGGTGAAAAACTAATGATTATTCAGATCTGACAATAAGTTGGCCATAGTAATTGAAACTATAAAGCACACTGTTTTGAGTATGAATTTACATCTACTTCTGCTAACCAACTTCATTCTAAGTGCATGGTATAGTTAATAGATAATATTCTGAATTGATCACAATTAGCTTTTTAAAAACTAGACATCCAAACATGAAGATAAAACTCAACAGCTTTGTAGGATATTTCAAGTACTATTCAAGCTAATATTTTAAAGAAAACTCACCAATTATAAATGCCAAAAAGCCTCTTCTGAGATGTCTTAAAAATGAAAGTCAAAAAATTATTATACATACAATTGAGAAAATAGTTTTCTTCTTGCCCAGATAAAACTGGCTGAAATATACATGGAAGACAAATGGAGAAAATAATAATAATAACTGCATCCTTTTGACAAGGAAATACCTTGAGAATATGCATATAAAACATTGCTCAACATGCAAAGACAAAAGTAATTAGAACAAGTTACACAGTGTGGGAAGCTTACGATAAGGTTAAACTGAAAGCTCAGATGTTTTTAATACATCTCACATTATGGTATTTAATAGATTCTGTTTCAGTGTGGTATTTAGTAGATTGTGTTTCAATAATGAAATACATTTTAAAATGACATTTTTGTGAGCCATTAGAGGAAAGCTGGAGACAGAATATACAACTATATAGGATGTTATCAGTGTGGTTAATTTTGTGAAAATAAGACGTAGAACAGTCTACACACACACACACACACCCCCACACACCCACACACCCACACCCCCACACCCCACCCCACACCCCGGTTGCTCTTCTTCAGTTACAATCCTCTTTTTTTTCTCAGAGGTAAATATAAGCCTGACTTTTGTGATGATTATATATTTTTCCTTATAGTTTTACCACCTATATGTACATTCCTAAAGTAATATTTTGATTGTACTTCTCTTCAAACTTTATGTAAGAGGCATCACAATATATACACCCTTTTGTCTTGGTTCTTATGCTCATTACCTTTTATAAGATTTATTCATGTTGATATAGCTGTGATTTGTCCTTTCGTTTCTAAAGCTGAATAACAGTCCGTAGATAGATATGTGACCATTTATCCATTCCATTGTAGATGGACATGTGAGTGAGTTCTCATTTTTGCCTATTAACAAGCAAAGCTGCTAGGACTACTCTTGTTTTAAAGTATAATTTCTTGGTAGGTATGCTATGTCACAGGGTATATATATGTCCTACTTTGGTAAATATTACTCAACTGATTTGGAAAGTGATTTTAATGATTACACTTTTAATAGCAGGGCATGAGAAATTTCCCCATAATCCTTTACATACTTAAATATACTTACTATGTACCAGATAGTAAGTGCTTCACAAATATTGACTTATTTAATTATCATAACGACCCTATTGAATAAGTTCTATTACTATCCTAATTTGCAGAAGCGAAAATCAAGGCTTGAGGAGGCTAAGTAACTTACCCACAACTACACAAGGAGTGAGGAGAGGAGTTGGGCTTCCAACTTAGACAGTTGGTTCCAAGGTCTGTGTCCTTACCCACTATGCTGTAGTGATGTTTGATAACATTCCCTTTGTTGCATGATTTTTGTGGTTGAAAATAATTCATGTTGCCTACAAAAACTCATAGGGTTATTAAACCAACTTAGACATTTTCTAAATAAAACTTCTATGGATTTTGAAGCCATATTGTTAAAAATATTTAAATGTACAACACCATCTAATTATTTTGCAGAGATATATGAGTAGCAGTAGACAAGATGAAAATGTATTCATCAGAGTTCAACTGAAACCTTTGTATAATGAGTGATGGGACTGAAAAGTAAGTATCATGATCTAATCACCCAGCTAATGAAGCAATTCTTCCATTTAAATCCACACATCTTTGTTAGCTCTTTTCAGAGAGCCTGGAAATAAATGGAACATAAAAGCAAGTATCTGCATTGCTATATTACAAAATGTTAAACCAAGATTTTCAAAATAATGAAGGCATATTCAATTATTATTCTGCCTAACAAGGTTTACTAACAATAATATATTTTTATTATTATTAATACATTTAAAATTATTTAAACTATGATTTATTTCATTATATCATCTATTGACAATTTTTTGTTTCAGTATGTTTTGTTGTAATCATAATATATTGACAGTAATGTATGCATTGTAATTTGTGAAGATACTGGGCTGTGCTCAAAATTTTCTCTCATACCATGCTTAGTCAAAATTTTGTATATCGCTTTGGAAGTTATATAAATGTCTAATACTATGCTGTATACCTGAAACTAATATAATACTGAATGTCAACTATAAATGAAAAATAAAATAAATGAAAAAATAAAGTTTGCTGACCCACCCATCTTGTGTCAAGGACTGTAATCTAGAGTACAAACCTAGAAGGACACCCTGTGCTGCTTCCAGGGTTGGCAGGAAGCTGCCACATTCCAGGGAATTTAGACTCGCTGCTGGGGGTGAGGGAGGCTGTGAGAGAGGAAGTATGGAGGAGATAGGAGAAGGCAGCACAGATAAACTGCAGACCTACTTATGTAGAAATCAGCATGGTGAGAAATGTATTTGTACTATATTAACTAATCTAATGAGAGATAAAGTGCAAATTTACACAAAAATCATAAAATTCAAGATTAGCATTTATTTTTTTACAAGAGCTTGCACGTACTTCATACACTGTAACCCAAGCAAAGTCATGTACCAGAGTCAGTAACCATGCAGTTAGTGATAAGAAAAATGGACTCCCAGAGCAATAGCCAACAGTTTTCTTTGAAATTGTGGATATCTTCTAAATTGCAATGCTGTAATATCTTCAGTTCTGTTTGGAGAAGCTAAAGTGACAATCCAAAATGTTATTTATGTGCTGAATACAACTACCCTAAGCTCTTTCAGAAAAAATCTAAAATGTTCATTTGTTTGTTGATCTGAACTTGTTATTCACCCGCGTCTATCATTATGCTTAATCATGATTTTCAAACAACTGTTCAATTTTTCAGTTAAAATGTTACTTTAAAATACCAGAATATGTGTTCCTGCCTGTTTCTTTCTATCTTTTTTTTTTTATTAATATTATTATATTTTATTGTTAAATTTAATGGGGTGACATTGGTTGGTAACAATCAGACAGTTTCCCAATGGACAACTCCACATCACATCACCCATGCATCG